>DWDX01000654.1:0-24068 GCA_018245675.1 Agara michaeli | reverse complement strand
TCAACGGCATACGCACTACAACATGCATTACAACTGTCCTGTTTGTGATGGTAATTTATTATTATTATTATCAATAATATTGGTTGTAATTACAAAATATTGGTCTTAGACTTATAAGTTACTCTAATGTTTATTAATCCGCACCGCACCGCACCACACTGCCTACTGCCATTATCACTACCAATAAATTAGTATGTATTTGGAAATCAACATATACCTATTGTCGCTTGCTTGGTTACGCAAGCTCTGCCTAATTTACAACCAGATTATCATGTGTGAACTTGCCCCAAGATATTATTTAAGCCTAACCTAACCTAACCAAACTTCAAATATATATTTTGATGTGTTAAATATAAATAGCGGGCGATTCACCTAACTTTCATCAAAATGCTGTAGCAGTAACCGATCCACCAACGTTTAAGCAGCGATCGTGCATCAAAACTGATAACTCAGGCGCTAATTACTTTAAAGAATGCAATGGTCATTTCACGCTGCGTTTTCCCACCAAAAGTACTGTCTGTAATGTCCGACGATTTCGTGCGCTTGGCCATGCTGATGTTGCCGCGTCTTGGAAAGCGCCCACCCAGACGCAAGACGGCAAAAAATCCCATAATCTCCTCACAAAACAAACCGAGTCGACATGCGAACTTAACAAAATCAAAAAGACCCAGCAATTTACGTCCGCTTCCAAACTCTAACAAGTTGATTAATTCCAAATCAAATAATGGTTATTTTCGAAATGACGGCACGAAATTGCTTTTCAGAACTGCCGACGTGTTCCGAGTGTTTCGACTCATGGTTTTATTGTATTGATAATTACGTTTTAAAACGTATCACCTAAATGACTAAGTATTACGTTTGTACAATATAAGGTGGACTGGGAGAGAATGCCTTAGGCGTTAAGTCTGCTTTTTTGTTTATGTGGATGTCTATTTTGTTTTTGTTTATTGATTTACTTTTGCGCGTAACATATACATAACAGCTAACTGTAGGCATTTATGTCAAATTGGAAGAATGCCCCTTGTATCTGTCTGCGATTCGCCCACACACCGTCGTTGACAATAGTCTAGTCCCGAGAGATTGCGCAGTAGCGAGGCACCTTCAGACAATGGACCACTCTGCTATAATAAGTCGTACTTACAAATAAATCCATAGCTACTGCCGCTGTTAATGTGGTCGGTCACCAAAGTGAGTTATCTATGTGTTCATTATTAATAAAAACTCGAGACGTCTCGTTACAATCGTGTGCCACTCAGCTGAGTCTATGGAATGTATTGTATTAACATTGCCTACGCTCTTTTTATACGAATTGCAATATAAGTGGCGCTAAAACACTCATTAACACTGCACAGAAAAACTACAAAAACAGGTAGTTAATGTTGATGAAGCGCGAACTTTATACGCAAAGTTTATACGATGCATAAGAGTGAATGTCGAAAATTAACTTTTTATGTTTTTAGCTATCAATGGGTCTGTTATTATGAAATCGTTTCATCGAGCGGACCACCCAATCGATCCGTATACGAGAATCCTTATTCCGTGTATACCGAGGACGATTTCTATCTCATAATGAAACAAGGGCTTATTATATTCACAGGGGTTCATTAAAATTATACATTTGTATCGGGCCGGCAGTCTCCCACGGCGTTGCGTCTCTATTATTGACCATAAATCAAAAAGTTAACAACCTACTTAAAAGGTTGAAACGGGTGGGTTTTTGTCTGCTACACAAAGCGACCGACGTCTGCTTGGCTGCGGGATCGCTGAGGTGTGTTCTGTTTATTTGTTTTACGACCCCAACGGTGCATTAGGCTTTTTGTTCCTTTTATATCTCATTTCTTGACGATTACAGTGTTATCAGTATGGGAATAATCTTTTTTGAACATGACCGATCACTCGTGACGAATAAGTACTACAACACGAACATTTCCTCCGATTAAGGAAACAAGTAAGAATTACTATGATGTTTATTTTCTTGTGTTTATTCGAAATGTGTATGTACGTAACTATCTTCAGATCACATTATTGTGATTAACTTACTAGTGGTGACCTTATTAGAACATACTTACAACAACATCGACTGCTATGAGAAATAGATAAATCATTTAATAAATCCGAATGACATTGCAGAATTCATAATTGAACTCAGTAGTCGTTACTTTATATTTGAATCCTTTGTTCATATTTCAAAATCGTTTGTTTTCCTTGTTTTGTGAGTAAAGTTAACAAAATAATTTGATTTTTTAATATCTGAGGTGAAAAACGCTTCGAGCTGAATTAGTAACTTTGTCATAGTTTTTTAAATTAAATTCGTTACTTTAAATTTTTTTTGTCAATAACATCGTTTTAAGCAATGTTATTAATTCAGTAACGTATTTACATCTATAAAAAGCTAACTCATCTAAATTCTTCAGACGTCGAGAGTGCTATCGTTATTATTGGGCGCCTGCGACGTCGACCTGAGAAATTAAAATAATTAGCTTGTGATGTACGCATGCTGCGTGCAATGAATATTTTATTATAGTCCGCTAAGTATTTGTGTAGTAGTAGGTACAGTATTTGGACTAGTTGAATAAAAAGTGGAAGGTTAGTTTTGGAAGATAGGACTTTGCTTACTTTGCCAACCATAGAGGTAACGTTGCTGTATCTACTCGCATTAATGCCTCTAAACAGCAATGTTTACATTGTTGTATTCACTGGAGTTCCCCGTATTCACTAAAGCACCTCTCAACTAATAATCATTGATTTTTCAATATATTAAAATTCAAGTATGTCTTACGAAACAACTGCAGAAATACATATAGGTACACATATGTATAAATCCTAAAATTATTATAGAAGTTCAATTAACTCCATTGTTTCAAGGAATTTTCGTGATATTACAAGTTGAATAGAAAAATGAGTAGGGTAAATATTAAGGATATAAAATAAACAGCCAACGTGGTTAAATATGGCCTAATGTACATTATTGGGAACTGATCTTGCTTTGTGATGATTTTAATTTTTAAATTTATTTTATGCTAATTTTAATTTGTCTATTTACAATTTGTTCTAATGTGTAAAATTTGTTCATCATTCATGGTCAAATATTGATTCATCTAAGCAATTCTGAAAAAACTTTACGTGTTGGGTACATTCGTAGAAATAAACGTTTCGTCTCTGTTTTTGAAAAGTTATTTCATTTTTCCTTATACGAATATAATATTTGGAGGTCATTGATTTTCTTTATTCTTCTCTCAACATCTAGATTGTGATTTATACGTGAGATACATATGCAATTATGAGAATAAATTATAGAATGTAAACTATAATATGTCGATGCTCGTGTATTTTAACGCGAGTACTGACACAAACGATGAATACTTAATGGTTTGTCTACAAATGGACAGCGTACATTGTTCAGCAGTGTCAAGTTTTACGACGCACTCTTAAATGTCTTCATTGTCACAATTATGCAAAGTCGCGGCGGTTGCGTCGAGTAGAGCAATGCATCTCAATACGTACGCGACTATTCAATAACAACACAAATAATACAAAGGAAAAGGTACTTAGCCGCATGTGCATGTACACATTAACATTATATTCAAACGCACTTGTCTACACTTCAGTACAAGCTGCCATAAAAGCTTTTTGATTGCGAATCAAGTATGTTTATAACCGTTACCCGCTCACATTGTGATTTCTGTACATGGAAGTGTGTACACGATGTTGAGAATGTCTAAGATTATGCATAATTTTGTTGTTAGATACATAACAACGTATCGCTCGTTGAAACGGGAGTGTGTACAGGTGGTCGCATCTCAGCGGTGGGTCTCCGTGTGCGAGCGCCCTCTTCGTATTCATTAGTACCTGATTGATTCATCGTCCATTCGCACTAATTTATGGAGTTTGCGCTCCGCTTTGTCTCAGTCGTACTGCCGCTCGAGACCTTATCCACTAGCGTCGAACAATGGAACGCATTTTGTCTTCAAGCTTTTATAATGTTGATCTATAGACATCTCGTTTGTAGCAAAATGCGCGCCGAAAAAGGCATCAAAGAAATGCTCGCAGTCAATAATTTATCTTAATTCTTTACGTTGGCAGAATGATATGTATTATAATGATTATTGTAAGTATAGCTAATTTTATCTCGAATAACATTAAATTATTATGTATGATAGCGCTGTGGACTAAGGCCTAAAACGCTCCCACTAGGAAAGGAGACCAATCACCAACAGTGGACCAATAATATAATCCAAAAAAATGTAATGATTTTTCTATGGTAATTCGAAAAGGTTAAAAAAGGTAAAATTGAAAGTTGGTGGATAATTTGAACATTTTCATATTTTCAGAGTGCGTGATAAACGGGCAGCGCGTCGGTGAAGGACGCGACGTGCGGATCCCCGAAGAGCCGTGCTTGTCGTGTCGCTGCGTCCACGGCGCCCTTTCGTGCTCGAAGCGCGCTTGCCCCGTCCTGCCATGTGTCGCCAGCCAGCAGTTCACGCCGCCCGGCGAGTGCTGTCCGCGTTGCTTACATCCAACAGCTGATAAAATTCTGCCAAGTATGTGTCTTTATCACGTAATATAGGAAAATCCTTTAAGCGCCATGTAAGAAATGAAAACTTTGAAAATTTGTCTTTTAATCCACTTAGGTAGATAGGTAATAGGTATAAATCAATATCAATATGGCTATTGTTAATAATAATAAATTAATAATAAGGTATTACTTAATAATTATTGTGACAATCTGGCGGGTAACCGATCAGTGCACAACACTTACCTCAATCTTATGTTATAAAACGTTTATAATAGTTGTATATAACACATATAAACATAATCCATATACTTGAAATTGAAACTTTTTTATTTATAATGAAATTTTACTTTAATTCAAAACGAGCAACATTTAAAACCATGTGTAATAATTGTTAGCGACTCCAGACTTTCCAGAAATTACAAAACTCGTTAGGTTTGTAAGGATAGAGATAATCGGTATTCGGTGATTGCTTTCTGCTGTCTACTAGATTACAAATTTCAAATTGTCAAAATGTTTACTGTGTGAGCATGAATGAACGTGAAGTTCGCTTTATGTTCGAAGGATGTTGAATATACTTATACGGATGTTTTCCCACTAAATGTAGGGGTAAACACTAATGGTATTTGAGATCGACAATATAAATACATTTCGATACCCGCCTAACAGTAGGTGGTATGCAAGCTGTTTTTTGTTCACAGGATATAAAAACATTACAAATACAACTTGTTATTATTACTTTTTTCAGTTTCAGGTAATTCCCTGCCGAAGCCATGTACAATTGGTAAAGAGTACCACGCGCATCAAAGTCCGTTTCGAGTCGATCCGTGCACAGATTGCACTTGTATAAACGGAACTGCGGTGTGCACCCGGCACACGTGTCCGGTTCTAACCTGTGGAACACGGGCGCTGCCGCCGGCGCCTGGCAAGTGTTGTCCCGAGTGCCCACAGATAGAAGAAGCCAAATCAGCTTGTGTTGTTGCTGGGAAAACGTATCAGGTATTACCAAACAACGAATCTACATGTTGTACTTATGTATCTGAAAATACGAGTAATGAAATATAATGAATGTACTTTAATTTGGTTACTTTTTCTGTTCTTACAGGATGGTGACACGTGGCAGTTGGACGCGTGTAAATCATGCGAATGTCACGGAGGTCAGCCACGATGCGCTATGGAAAGATGTCCTCCGTTGTCGTGTCCGCCTGACCAAACTCTTCGCCTCTTGCCCGACCAGTGCTGTCCGAAATGCATAGACGTTGACGGCATTTGCACAGTATTCGGAGATCCGCACTATAAGACTTTCGATGGTAAATTCTATAGCTTTCAAGGCTCATGCAAATATCAGCTAGTTTCCGATTGTAAAAACCACACATTCTCGATCAGGATATCAAACGATGCTAGGAACACTTCGCATTCCTCGTGGACCCGGACCGCCACTCTTCGGATCGGATCGACGAAAATTAATATGGGAAAGAGAATGAGAATAAAAATTAATGGTCAGAGAATAACGTTACCTCACGTAATGAATGACATAGCTGAGATTAACCGAAGTAGCGGATCTGTTATACTTAAAGCCAAAATCGGAGTGCAGATGGTATGGGATGGTGACGGATTCTTAGAAGTAACAGTATCCAGTTCCTACAAAGGCAAATTGTGTGGTTTGTGCGGTAACTTTAATGCCATTGCAAGAGACGACATGAGAACTCGTGATGGGAGACTTTTAAATGATACGTGGAGATTCGGTTCCTCGTGGAGAGTCGGCGGTCGTCGTGCTTGTACTAGACGACAAGAGCGTCCCGGCACAAACACTCGCTGCAGGCAATCGAAGCTAAAGAAGGCTCGTAAAGTGTGTAGTGCATTTGATCGCCACGATGCGTTCGCTAGATGTGGAGCAAAATTGAATCCGCAAAACTACAGGGATGCTTGTCTGCTAGACGCTTGTAGTTGTGCAGGTGCTCGGTGCCACTGTGCAGCCTACAGGGCTTATGCACGGGAATGTTCCAGACTTGGAGTAGAACCATACGACTGGGCTCGGGCGGCATGGTGTGAGGGCCCCCCGCCGCCGTGGCTAAAATCTGGTCGTAGGGGTTTTGGACGGTCTTCGAAACCCAAGGATAGTAATTTATTACCGATAGGTGCGATACCCAAGCCGACCAACACGCGCTCACGACCTCCGCCACCTATATTGCAATAGAGTGTTAGCGGCTATATTTCTACTAGTCAAACTGCCAGTGTGGCAAAATGAGGTAAATATAAAGTAAATCACTTATATTAATATCTTAATTTAAATATAATTCACGCAATAAACAAAATATAAATTTAACTGTATAAGGTACTGCAGTCTAACTTTTTAACATAATTAGTATTATTCTGTTCGATATATCATATTTTGAAATAAATTTAAGAATTAAAATAAAACCTCATGTTACAAAACGATTCGGAAAGATGAATGGAATGAAATTATATCGATGTATCCTATTTATTTTTATTCAAAACTATTAATATTACGTTTTCAGAGTATTAAGGAGACGATTGGAAAGAAGACGCACGGATTTGCCTCAAAGGCGCAACCAATGCTACAAGGAACCAAGATCTATTTACTTAACAGTATTCATAAAACTACTTATAGTTAGATATGTACTGCATAATAATATATACATATATATTCATAAAAAATGTAAAACTCATTATTGCCTCGCGAATTCGACCTTCGACATTATGAATTCAATGTAATAATTTCATATAACGCTATGTCAATGTACTATGCATGCTTTGTCATACGGGATATACTCGAAGTAATATTGACTGCTCCAGTTATATTGAGCGTTACTCCAGTTTCGCTAATGAATGTGACTAATAACCTTGTGTATGTGTGTATGTATGTTCTTTTTGTTTGAACATCAGTGTGCAATGGACTGAGTCAGTAAGGATGGAAAGTACTATTATAAGTTTGCCAAACGACAATGTTTCTTTCTCTATATGAAACATTCATTATTGTAAGCATCTCTAACATTTACACATTTCCTTTTATGTGTCACTAAGCTTGCTGTTTGCAATTAGGTATTTGACAACTGTACACTCATATTGTTCCCTATGTAATGTGTTATAGTTTATAAATTTAACAAATATTTGCATTGTAACTCTAAACGTTTGAACAAAATGTGATAATAATTAACTTTGAATATAACTTCTGGCAGGAGAAGGACGTTTGGAAAAACATAGTTCAAATTGCGATCTCATCCGTAGGTGTATGTTTACGAAGTCTTAGATAAATTTAGCATCCGAAGCCAAGAAGCTAATACGATTGTTAAAATTGTATGTCCTTGAATAGGTAGCTGTAGCAAAAAGGCTTCCTCGTTAACTATAAAACGCTCTTCGGACAAGAGGTCTACGCCGTATTCTAAAGGACATTCACGATCGTACAAAAGTACACTGACCTTACAGATTATTTTATCAGGTACTCCTTAGTTAGTTTTATCCTTTTAATTGTAGACTCATTTTAATATTTAGTTGTTAAATGCGTTACCAATGAATTTTTCTATTGATTTTTAAATTAATGAATAACGATAAAACGTGAGTGTGATAACATTATACGCAGCTAATTATTTCTTGCATTTGAGCGTCATGGAGTAGGTATGTCAGTTTGGACAATTGAATGTATGCGTGCCATCAGAAAACTGCAGGTACAATGACGATATTGTAATTGTTATTGTAATATTATTTATGTACATCTTTTATGTATGCTGACTCAAAATGACAGTGCCACGCTTTTCGTAGCGAGATAGTGTATGACCTGCAGTTATTGAATGTATAACATGATATTTCAAACGTTAACATTAGATAGCAAGCAGCTGCCTGTAGTCCAATAATATAGTAACAATACACGATTTCATTTGGACATATAAATACCTACTATGTATAAGTACATAAGATATTCTGCACTCGTTTCGAAATCCATCTCATTTTAAAGTAAAATACGAACCTACTAGGATCAAGCGCTTTGAATGTGTATATTTCAATGTTTAAAAGTTATATTCTGTGAGTATGTTAACAATGTAGGTAAGTGTTGTCTCTTATTATGATGTTTTATATTGTTGCCCATTCCGAGCTACGTTCATCAAAATTTCTATATCACATATTTGGTTAGAATAGAAACGAATGAAAAGTTTCTCATCGCATTCATTACCAATATTTTCACAGACTCCATTATAAAAGTATTATTTGGCACAAATGTTGGACAGATGGCGGTGCCGTGAAGTGATTTATTTATGACTGCTTTTTGTTTTTATAAAACTGCAATATAAATTCATATATGTGTGTGTAGTCCTCATACTTTTCAAACTCCCTATTCATTATTATTTGAATACATACCGTTAGTTTTCATTCCAATTATAATTTTTAATTATGTTTATTTTTAAGTTGGGTCTACGTTTTAGGTAGGCTTGTAAGTTATTTGAGAGATTAATTTGATGTAATTAAATAACTGTAAATAAAAATTATTTGTCGCCATATTACTTGTATAAATATAACTGTAAAGTTTTTTTAAAATTAGTATTTTGTATCTTATAGATAGCTATAATCTTTAGTGCTGACAAACATTTCCTTCCAAGCGATTGTAATGCTAAATTAAGATGACTGTAACGTCTTTATTTATTGCACTTGTTTAATCACTAATGTGGAACGACTTTGTAACATGATAATTTTATCCCGTCAATAATAGCATCTGTTCTTACGGGTAATAAAACACGCAGAATGACGTCAGCATGTTAGCTACTTAAATGTTGTATTCTTGTAATGTATAAAATATTTTCAGGCATTTAAACGCTTACAAAATGTTTGTTATTCACAGGTATAGGAATTTAATTATGTATGCAAGTTTTATAGAAGCACGTGAAAATATTAAATGATCAAAGAATTACTTAGTAATAAATAAGTAATAATTAAAGGTGTTTTAATTTCACACATCTCACGTGCGCGCCTGAAAAGTCGTGTTTAATGAAATTTAATCTAAACCATAGGATATGATTTTAAATAGACCCATTACTTGTTACTGGCTGACGGCCAAAATTTCTGTGTTTTATGTCATCAAAATTATCTAGGACAATTTGGCGACCGGTTTTAAAACAGAGAATCCATTATTTTTATCTCGCACATTTCTTCACAAAAATCTTCAGATTATTTAGGTATTCGAGAAAAACACTCGTATCACGGCCAGGGATCTCAGGGCTAGATTGCAGCAAGGTTGTAAAAATAGTCAAAGTTTATTTTTCTATTTAAAAGACGTATTAAAGTATAATAAGAGATTTATTAATAAGTAAATATAAACATTACTCAGCCACACACATCAATTAAACATGAACAAAATATTATTTTGTACAAAACATACATAATACTAGTTAACTGAACTTTTATATTTTTGTTATCTTGTCCAATGTTCCTAGACTCGAAAGATTGAAGTACCGAAATGTAGTAGAGGTTTGCTTAAATTAAACGTAAGTAGAAAGCACTTTTTGTATAGATGTTTATTCTCCCGTCATCATCTCCATGAACTCTGCAACAATATGTTATTTATTAGTGGATTTTTTATATTATTAACGGTAATGGTAAATGTAAAGCGAATTAGTATGACTATCATGAAATAGAGCAGTTTATTATAACTTTTGGCTGTATAAAAAGCTTATTGCTCTATTTTAAAAGTTGAAAAATATCTAACGCACATAGCAGGCAAGCGTATACAAACAATCGAATGTTTATATATAACAGGTGCATCAGCATCCTGAAACTAAATAGAGTAGACATGGGTGGCTTTCCATTTTAAAGAAATCCGTTAAATCGTTATTGTTGTACTGGAAGTCAGTGAAATGGACGATTTTATTGGCGCCATGCATCACACACTGAAGATGAAAGCACTAGACAAATATCGTTGCAGAAGTGATTGTTAAATTTACAACATACCATCGAAGTCTACTGTGCCGCTGCCATCAGTATCGATCTCCTGTATGAGGCCGTCCAGTTCATCCTCCGTCAGCTGCTCGTCCAATTCACGGAGGATTTCGCGCAAGCTCGACGTGGGAATGTAGCCGTTGCCTGGAAAAATACGGACAGGTTTTAATATATCAGGGGTAATTGTAGGCGCCGCTAATACTCTATCTTTGTGCTCTATCTTTACTCTATCTTACTCTATCTACTAATACTCTATCTTTGTGCTTCTAACAATAGCACAGGGGTATTATAGAGTAAGTATGTTTCGAAGGTAAAATTACAATATTCTGAAGCAATACAAAACTCACCTTCCTTGTCATATAACCTAAATGCTTCTCTCAATTCTTTCTGCATAGCCTCGGCATCTTCCTCAACGATGAATTTTGCAGCGAGAGTTACGAATTCACCAAACTCAAGACGGCCAGATTCTGAAACGTTCAAGACTGATTAGTTAAGCAGAACGGTTTTATGACACATGTATAGTTAGTTTATACTGTGGGTTTATCGAAAGATATTTTAGTCGACCCAGTGTAATTTAACACCTGATACAACCTACAAGCATTGGGCCGTACAAAATTGAATTAGTATAAGAATTTTCTATATTACTCACTGTCAGCGTCCACTTCCTCGATGAGCTCTTCGAGGATTTTCTTGTTGAAGGGCTGCCCCATCATTCTTAAGATGTCAGCGACGAAATCACATGGGATACTGCCCGAGCGGTTGTGGTCAAAGCCATCGAATGCCTTGCGGAGGACTGAAACAAAAAGGACGTACTTTAGCCAATTCAGTTCATCGCAATTACGTAATACCCGTAGAGATCCAAGTCTTGAACCACAGCGATTGGTACCTTCAATGTTTAGCGTACTCATGACGCTCTATCAGTGAGGCCTATATAATTTTCCTTATAAAGAAAGGACTTTCTCCAGGCACGGACACGTTAAAAGATGCAATTCGGTGTTGCGCTGGCAATAAAAACACTTGCACTGATCGTGAGGCGAGCTGTGGTGAGATTAGGACAGTAGTTCAATGCACCGAGATGCAGTGCGAATAAGTTGTGCAATGCGTCTATTTTGGTGCAACGTCGCTGTGCATCGCCGGCGCTCTGTGCGGTGCGTGGCGCAACACGCATAGATGAAAACGATAATGCTGTTATTAAAAAACATAACCTCTTGGTATGTACTAATTGATTTTTGATACCATTATTATTACATGTTTTGGAGTGTCTATGTAAGGATTTTTAAAGTCGAGAATTATTGTGCCCGTCGGTCTAGCGGTTAATGAACCTGATTGGGGAATCGAATGTTTTGGATTCGACTGTCTTAGTTAATTAGGTTATATGAAGACTAGAACACATTAACAAAGTCACGGGGGTATAAGAGTGTGTAAGAACTGGTATCGATTGGATGCTGAGGTGCTGTTTAACACCTTAAGCAAAGTTTCGATTCTGTTTTATGTTTTGATTAAACTGCTAACAGTCATCGAGAGTATGATTTTGCTGATGTGATACAATGTAGGAAAAGCTCCACACTTATACGTTAGTGTGCCTGCGGCAGTCCGTGGACATCGATATCAAAGTAAAATAGTATTAAAAACGAATGAAATGCACGGTCAGTACAGTTACAGTATATTCAAAATTATTTGCAACATGAGATGAACGAACGAAGATCGCAAAATGATGGCTGAGCTGTAAATGATAATTGTAGCAATAGAGTTCTTAACAGTGCAATGTTTTTGGATTGTCCAATCATCATCTAGTAACAAAAGAAAAATATCCTATTTATATCTACAATCAAAATATATTAAGTGAATCGTTTAAATCGTCTCGTTAACAATATCAAGTCAATTTAAAGTGAAGTTGATATACGACATATCATAATCTATCCTATGAACACTACATGACTAGTTATTATATATGTTGGCAAGTGACGGCTATCATAAAAATTCGTTATTTGCCCGGTTATAAATTATATTTCTGAACGTGCGTCATTATTGTACATAAATAAATATATAATTTTATCCCTGTCTTGCCAAAATAAACTTCTTGGAAATTTTTAAAAGCTATTTGTTTTTAAAAGCTATATATTGAACCCTTGGTCTGAATGTAGACAATAAGAGAAAAACTGAAAAACGTTATTAGAATAGAATAACGTCGTTTAGGATCTATCTGAGAAAACACTGTCAGATAAACCAGTGTTTACAAAACACCAATTCAACATGGTGTTTGAGTCTGAAGGGTTGACGCACGAAACGCGTTCTAATTTGACCGTCAGGGATAATACCGACGTCATAGTACTGTATGATCAGTCTTTAAAACTATTTGAAGTTGGCTATTGGACAGTACTGGATCCAATTAGCTCTGTAAGTGTTGTCAAGTACCTAATGCCATTTTGCGATTTAGATACAATAGGAAATAATAAAGGTATGTTGATACAGCCCGCTTCAATGAGAAAAAAGTTCTAAACACTATTATGGAAATTTAATTGGAATAATGGGAATTGAAATCTGCTGATTACATTACTTCATATAGGCGCATATATGATAGAAAAAAGTTAGGCAGCTTATGAGTGTGCGAGTACCTACCCGTTAAATTATGTAGGTATAAGTTCTGCGATGAGTTTCTCAATCGACAAAATGATTCATTATGCACTTCATTTTATATAGAAGAAGAACCACTGCGATCAACGACAATGCTATTGACTACAATGAAAGAAACAAAGGTATAAAGGTAAGATCAAATACGATCTTCGCATTTTCTCGAAATTGATCTGCAGATTGTACTGTTAATTGCACCGTACTTTCACGCCCCTGTCACTGTGACTTTTGCCGGGAGCTAGGTGTCACCCGCTCTAATTCGATTCAAAATAGTTTTGCTTAGCACAATGTGCTCAGTGCGCGTTTAACCCAGTGCGATCAACGACAACTTAACACTACCAATTTAATGAAATTGTTGTAGACACACAGATCTTGCAGTTCTATAAATGAATAACATAGGATATCATACGTACATTCTAGTAATCTTTTTTTACATTTCTAAGATTTTTTTGATAAAGCAAGTCGCAGGCTCCACGGCGTGCAGCTGTCTAGCTATATTTTGGCAACGAAATACTAGTAAAACATAATTTTTATTTTCGCCAGCGGCGAGTTGTTAATTTTAATCATCAAGATGTCTTGGCAGTTGTCTCAAAGACCCGTGCGTTTTATTGCTTTTTTTCTTATATTTGAACCATTTATTAATTATCTTCCCACCAGCGCACCATGGGAAACTATCGCTCATCTAGACAATATACGTTTGAAGTGATTTTATAAGAACCCTTTTGATATCTGATGGGCTAATACTAGTATTATGATATCATTTATGTGTATTTTCTTTATTTAGAAGAGCTATCTAAATCTCTATGAGCATGCTCCTCTAATTCCATTAGATCAATGTGAAAATAATGTTTGTTTATTTTTAGATACCATACGTAATTGTAATATAACTATTTAAAAAATATTTTTTTTATATTCATCCAATACATATTCCCAGTCTGTACAAAACTATAAGAGATTTTAAGTTGTTTTGTGGACATTTACTATATTGACTAGCAGTAGGTACACATTTAAAAAGTAAAATAAGCCATAAATTAAAAGTGGTGTCTACATTAAAGCTGTACCACATAAGTGATACACAAACACATTTATTTTGTTGCACTTAGAAAGAATAAAAATATGACTTACATTACACCCATTTTTTGAAAATTACAAACGTCTAGACCTCCTAGTCCTAGTCTAAGAATTTACATACATTAAGTATAAGTATATTTAGAATAGTTATATTAAAGTCATATTAAAACGGCAAAATCTTTTTGAACACTAACTTTTTATGATAGCTTTTAAGTTTCACCCAGAATACTTAATTTCAAATAGCAGCCACGTGATACTTTTACTAGTGACTATTTTATGGTAAATTAGATTGTAATCAGTTCTTTCGTAATACCAACATAATATTTCGATCGGAAGTATAAGATAAATAAAAGATGTATTTTGTAAAAGCTTCATTCCCGATTGGTGCTGCCGACATCGGGTTTATTTACATTTTGTAACCGTTTGCGATTACGAAAATAGAACCATCTTATTTCGAGGGGTTTGTATACAACAGCAAGAAAACTGTTATTCATCGCTGGTTCGTGTCTGTATTTCTCGAAAATGTGTAAAGATTTTGGTTAAACAATGACGATAACATGCTCTATCTGATTTCCACGGCACATTGGCAGGAGTCCAAGCGTGTTGCCACGCTACGCCGCCCGCCCAAACAACCGACCTCATGTTATGCTTGTACACTAACAAAACAATTTTTGTGACTTTAGTTCTTACCGTTATTTTAAATTGAATATTATTTCACATAAAACTTCAAATTATTATTAGTAAACTATACTATCACGCCAGGTATCTAAAGGGGTAAACATAAAAGCAGCGAGTACAAAATATCACCATTATTAACGACCAAATTACAATATAATTATGTTACTAATATTATTATAAGTACAAAAAACAGAGAAATCAGTGAAACTTTTCAACGATCTTAAATTCATTTAATAAATCTAATTAAATGATCATGCTATGATTGAAACACTGATAATTAATAATTTTAATTGAACTGTAAGCATCGCATAATAAACTCGATTGGATTTTCGAACAATTATAATAAGTTTGTACCTGAAATATTTGAGTAATTCACCTACCTACACAACTTTCATTCAATTTCATTCAATTTTCATTTCAAAGTATGACTGTTTGTTTTAAATTTTAAAGCTAACTTGTAAAAAATTGCTCATATTTTACGAAGTCTTAATTTGTGCTTTCACAAAGTCATCAGAATCACAGCGTAGTTGTAATTAAATCCTACAGCCAGACATATGTGACTTTTAAAAAGGAAACAGTGTTTTTCTGTCGTCACTGTCATTATGCGTTTGACAGCTGTTGGTATTGTCGTTTCCGCGGGCTTGACTGCACGGTGCGTTGAGTCGTTAGTATCATGTCTGTTTATTCTTTTTTCTATGTTCACAGACTATTAAGAATCAATGGCTCATTTAACTAATGCGGTATTGAGACTATCATGAAAAAAATATCATGCGATGCTAAAATTGCAGATTGCATTTACTAAGTGTTTATGTTTTCAATCCTTAAATGCATGACATCTGTGTTATGTTTCAAAACAAAATATTCGATAGAAACTGGAGCCTAGAGCCAACGTAATATAAAAAAAACAATAACTATGTCTAATAGGTTTAATTACGAAAAAATATCTTATCAATTTCCATATACCATGCAATTGACCATTTAAACTGCATAATTGAAAACTTATACGTATATACTTTATAAGTATTTTAAGATATATCTTCGAATAAAGCGAACTCATATAATAATGATCGAACTTCACTTCAAGAAGTTCATTTGATCATCTATTAAATAAGTACTACTATACGTATAATTTGTAAGTAAACTTATTTAACTATCCAAATAGGGTACATAAGATCAACAGTTGGGAACGAAAGTACATTTGTGCAATGTTTATGGTAAATGCTACCAGCTGGTCTGCTATTCATTTCATGTAAGTAAAAGTGAAGTCACTTGATCTGATGGGGCAACATAGAGAATATTTAGAAATGCATTTGAAATACAATTTACATGCAAATATTTCTTAATACACCATATCGTACACATCATATACATCCATCAAGTTGTAATTTTTTCAGGTGCCACGCCCTGCGTGACTCGCTTTTAAAAGTATTTCGGGATGGCTAATTAAACCCACACGCGATTTTGGAAGAACGAATTTATTATACGGAGCCCGCGTCTGTTAAATTTATGAAGTCAGCCTCTATTGTGCTATTGGCTCGCAGCCAAATACTGAGATTGCGATTTTTTCTCGTGTAAACATTACAAAATAATATTTTTCTAAATAAAAAATAAATCAAGACTTGATAACATTCTTTAATCTACTAATGTAGGCCATCACTTACCGGCAATTTGTTCTGGCGGGAGCTCATCGGCCTGTAACAGATAAAATATATTTGAAGGGTTTTTCATTACAATAAATCATATTTTACTGCTCTAAGATTATGATGAAATATTGATAAATACAATTATGTGCCGTAATATTACTACACATTATTTGGCATACTGCCATTAGAAAACGTTATATTCTATCATATCAAGCGTACTTGAGTGGCATATTCCATCGTACCAAAAATATGTGAAAGTATAATTTATTTGCGTACTTGTTGAAATGAAATAATTTCTCTACAAATATTCACTATTACAAATAATAGTAATCGAAGAGCAATAGTAAAAAAATATAATACAAAATTGTATTACATACAAAATTTTAAATTCACATATTACCTATATTTATGTATAGACATATAAGTACACTTACGTACATATTTTTTGCCATTAACGTGCAAAATTAATTTGTAACAAAAAATTGTTAGTATGAAATAAATATTTATAATGATTGTTAAGTTTCGTTATTGTCAAATAGTTAAACAAATATTTAAAGACAATAATAATAATACTATTATTCTGATTCATAATACGCACATTTATCTAATATTAGCCTATCTTGGGCTGGAATATGTAGGTCATAAAGGCAAGTTTCCCGTAGTCACACATCCGTTAAGTGTAATAAATTTATTTTACGTGCAATTGAAACTAAAATAGATTCTTTGGAGCTGCGTGTTCTGGATCACTGCTCTGTATTTTATACGATATTTTGTAATTTTGTATGATTATTCTACTCCCCTGAACTAGAAAAATGCTAGAGATTATAATTGATACTTCGATACCTTTATTATATAATTTGAAATAACAAGGTGTAATAAATGCAAAATAAACTGATAAGACGAAAGTTATTCTCTATAAACTGTGACAAATATTTATCAACAGATGTCTGTTGGATTAGAGAATTTTTAAATCTGGTAGTGTTTAAATTACGAATATTTACGTTACAACATATTAATTTCTTCGAGTATTTTAGATACTTGGCTCTATACTATGTTTGGCACTAATATAAAAGTTTCGCAGTGACTATTTACAATTTTTGTCAGGTATTACAAGTAGATAAAACTCAGAATGTTTACTTATTAAATCCTTCATTCTTACATTTACATTACTGTTTCTCGTTATTCGTTTTGATGTAGGCCACAAAAATTCTATTTCCTCTTACAACAAAAATAAATTTAATAAAATCGTCTTTTTATAACCTTGACGTGAATTGATAACTTATTTAAAATTCAATTAATTGTAAATATCTTACACATTTATAATGTACGAAAACGTAATAACTTCGTTTGAATTACGTTTCAATCTGACAAGGTGTCATAATTATTAACCGTTACTATAAAATACATTTACCGTTCGTAGAAATATTTAATTATAATTATTGAAGTCCAATTATTTCTTACCAGCCATGTAAGAATTATTTTAATTTCGTGGAAATATTATTGAGATTACAATTAATGTACATTATTTGTAGCTTTGCTTTGTTAAATAAATTAATCTTGGGAGAGTTTAATAACTGTAAAAAAACAATGCACTTAATTAAAAAGAATGTTATACACACACGGTTTCACACTATTTTGAAATGCTTCATATTATTTCATCATAAATATCATGCTCCTATTTCATTATATAGAGTATGATTTTTTGGACAGAAATTAATATTTCCATTGTTCATATGATTTTTATATTGCACTTTAAATAATGTTCATGCACCTACCCAGTCTTCTGTGTCCAGAACCATGTTAGAAGTCACTAGCTAGCACTTTGAGACGCACAACACGACTGGCCGCGATTCTGCTGCTTCCAGCGTTCAGGGTTATTTTCTGCTGCTTTACGAGTATGGCCTCTCCGAAACTCTCATATAAAATACCGGGCGGTGCGGGGGCGACGGGGACCCGGCGGCCTCTTCAAGTCCTCCCCAGTTTCCTTCACTCGATCCGACCAATGGCGTGAGCCTCAAACGGCAGGATGCTAACGTATTTTTAGTCGAAAACGTGGTCAGGAAAAACGTAAACAAGCGGATCGCCGCGCCCGATGTGTAAGCATAATGCGCCGTCCGCCATGCTCTTGAATTTGGCTTTTACTACACGAATCATTACTTTTAATGAAGTTGTTTGCCATATAGCTGTTTAGCATGAAACTAATTATTACGGTTTACACTTTATTTGACGGTTATCTGTTACGGGTATACTATTAGGTAGACCACCTGGAGCAGCTTAAATTTCAGGTTTACATCTGTAACTGATTATTACGTCTGCACATTACTCCAGATATATCTTTAAATCTTTTCATATCTTAGTAGAAACACCGATGGACTGCAGTACAGCTTCCCTCTGCCTATTCTACTGGCTTTACAGTGGTGAATCTTTTAAAGAAATAATTGACCCAGTGCTAATGTTACTTTGCCTCTATCACACCACTCACTGAATAATGTCGTTCCAGACAAATCATCTAGATTCGTGGCAATTGTTGATAGTGAAGTTTGAATATTCGTTTTTACAGCACACTTGTGAAGTATTGAATGAGTTGCCTTGTGACATATACCCGAAACACTATGGCATGGCGCTGCTAATTAATTTACTGCAAGTCGACAATGTATTATCGAATCTGGTGTTGAAAAATACACAAGTGGAGGTGACCATCTACAATTAGGTAGTTGGTCTGACACTATGTTTAATAAAACACGGACTGAACACCGATATAAAATATATCCATAATTCCAACCCAAAAACGGACAGTAAACAGATTGCTAGATTGTTTAGAGTTTATGCGTATACATAAGAAACTTCAGCACACAGAAAATAAAAAGTTACAACAACTAACTATAAAAACAAAACCTGAGCTTGTATATTAAAAGTTATGTGGTCTATTTTTTACAAAAACTATGAGTTCCTCAATTCCAGGTTCAATGAAAAATTTACCCAAATAGTATCGGTTCGCTTTTCAAAGTGAAAACAAACGCGTCTCAGCGTCAGCTCAGTTTTAAACGGGAGATAGGTACCTCACCCTTGTATGAATCAAATTTATATATGTAATTCGAGTTAAAATTATATAGTATGCAAAATTCAATTCATTTCCAGAAGCGAATAAAAGACAATTAGAAATATACAAATACACTTATCAGTTTTTTTTGTATCGCATGTCGTTAAGCATTCGTCAGGAGGAGTTTACTTGCAGAAAAATTGGCACAGATTGATGGCGATAATGTTCTCTACGTGTCGAGTTCAACGCGCTTAGAGATTTACTTTTTGACTTGCCAAAATAAATGACCAATTATGTATTTCGAAGCGACAGTAATTTTATGGCCGATTGCCACATTGTTATTTTCATACAGAAAATACATTTGTGGGACATATTTTGTTATTGTTATTGGGTGACTGGCCTATTGATTTAGTGGTTAGTGAACTTGCCTACTGAGCTAGAGATTGCAGGTTCAATTCCCAATCCGAACAATATACAAGTAGGTAACTGCAATAATATTATATTCAACTTAGGCGTACTTAGTCTAGTCATCCGATTCAAGTGTTTTTATAAAATGAATGTCATTGCAAAGTACGAGTGAAACTTCCATAAGTGGTGAAATCTAGGTTACATTTAGCTACGTTAGTCATCATTTCCTTAAAAAATAGACAATATTCAACAAACCGAGATTATAACGACACACCACCAGCAAACATTTATAAGCGAGGGTAAGTTAGTACTTATGTATACAAGAAAAAGGCGCGATGGAACTTCAGGTGGCCACGTGTGGCAAAATTTAACTACTAGGTAATTTTTTGTCTCCCTTGTATTTTTAAACGGGTGTAAGATAAATTTAACACACGAACAAAATAGAAAGACAATATTGACAGTATCACATACTATTGAGGCAATTTTGGAAATCGAATCAAATAACGAAAATTCAATCAAATAAACATAATGTACCGATGGTGTTTTATTATTATGTTGAATCTCATTTAAAATAACAGAGAGTTAAAATGTAAGCTTTCGTGCTTCATTAAATTTTATTACACTCATTTATATGACACGTAATTCGCGTTGCGGTGCATTATGTTATCTGTGTAGTATTACGGACTCATGGCCGCGTTTTGTTGCGTCGTTTGCATTCCATGCTCTAAATTCTTTCAAAAACTCGACTACGGTTTGATTAAAGTTTCAATGAAATGAAAATTCAAGAATGTTTAAAGATTTGCGGCTCATTTAAATATCCATTATTATTTATATCCACCTTTTATGTCATCAGATGCCAAGTGATGACCATAGATTAGAGATGACTATATTTGGTCGCAGGATGTAAACATTGTAACATATTTCGTTACCCTTGTAGTCAAAAGAAACGCTGATTCAATTTGTTGGTTCATACTTTCCTACAGTTAATTACAAGTAACTTTGTAAGTTACATTTTCACATATCTATAAATATGTCGTGGATTGGATATTATGAAATTCTAAATTATAGTGTCAAAACCAATGTAATTTCATAGCAAAAATAAAAACTAACGGTGACTAATCTAATAGAGCATCGCCACGTGGAAACTTTTATTTAATGTTGATATGCAATAAAATATTGAAACAGATGACTGCCAATAAAATGTTCTTTCGATAAATCAACTTTATTTTTACGAATACTGAAATAAGCTGGGCAAAATGAGACAGACTATTTCAAACTTCAGTTATGAAGTCAGCAGTTCGTAAAATCATTTGAAATCAGGACGGCCGTAAAATAGGTAACAGCTTGATTTTGAGTCAATCGTGTAAGACCGCACTAAAAACACAACCAATATACAATCATTTTACTAAAAACTATTGATAAGCCATAATATAAACTTTCGCACGTAACAGTTTTTGAGTTCAATAACATTATTTTATATATTACTGTAACGATATATGGGATTCTTTCGTTATGGTCGGTGTATGTTTAGTTACGCTAAGATCTAAAAAAGAATGTTTTTCATATTTGATAGTGTACTGTCAGTTAACGAAAATGAAAATGGACATTTTGATAAAAATCCTTTTGGAGACTATTTCAAGTTTATTATATCTTGCCCAATAATAACGGTATTATAGTTTTCGATCTAACCGTATTATTTTGAAACACTCACTGTATTTGTTATCAAATTATATTTGGCCCAAAACCATATTATTATGGACTATGTTAGTAGGTATTACGAGAAATGATATATGAAATATCATTGCATACACGAATAATGATAATTAATTTATTACTAACTCCATTCATACGTAAACCATCAGACGAATAGAATAGACGCACCGCCAAGAACAAATTAATATTGCCAACCGTTCGAATATTCTGAGCTGGCTACCTCCCACATGGCATTATTTGTTTTGGAAAAGGAACGTTATCGTTGAAAAAATTCCTTCTTGATATAAAATAATAGAATTACATAAAAAAAACCCAGTTAGTAAATTTCTAATCTACACGAAACACACCCACGCTATGTCTCGTTTGTTTACAGAGTTGTGCACGTCTAGGAATAATAATATGTTTAACATTAAATAAATGGTTTCATCCGATGCTACAACCCAGTTGGTGTTTTATTGTGTATGTACGCAACTCCGATCTTTATCTCGTACAGTTGGTTGCCGGATTATCGGGTATAAATAGCTGATAGACAACAAAGCATTAACAAACCCCGCCTGGCCCGCTACACATTTTTATTCACGTCGTTCCTGTAGTAACATTGGCTACTTCACGAATATTTGAAGGCGTTGTCGATAATAAATCGTCTGGTATGTTCGTTTCGTTTATTATGCAAAATTCATCGAATGTTTTGCATAGTTACTAGCTAGTACATAGAAATGCACAAATAATTCAGTAAAAAAATTAAGATTTCAAAGTTGTGATCCAACTACTCGAGTACCTACAATAGTTTCATCACGTCACGTCTTTTGCAATTTGCAATTGCATATATTTAATAAGAATTTGGTGTAATCGATACACATAAACAAGTCGCATATAGCTGGGTGTTTAAAAACAATTTCACGTTTTTCTAAGCGATAATAGGTACACATACATGTTAGTACTGTCGTATTGGTCGTAATATAAATGATGGCTATAATTTGTAATAAGTGGCCTGTAACCTTTCCCAGGGTGCAAACTTGAATTTATGTTGGTTAAATCTACCTATACAAACCCACCTATATAAACTTTTTCTTGACATGAGGAATTATACGAAAAATAACTAAAAATATTTAAATATTGTCGGTTTCGAAGTACTTGAGATTATTTATAAGTAATCGGAGTCCTTTTAAAATTAAACGGTGGTTATAATTGCGCGGCGCTTCTAGATGAAATTAATCTACAAACATTTCAAGTGTCTGTAGCAAGATGACACTAATGAATTTAATGCGAACAGCAGGTGACAAAAAATTCGGTAAAAAAATCCTATATAATTCCCTAAATTCATTTCCTCGTGTTTTCATTTCGTAATGAGTTTATTAAAAGAGTTATTGACATTTACAAAAAATATATATACAAGCTTCTCTAAATATCTACGTTTCATTATAAATACTTTACAGAAGTTTGCAGTATTAGAAATGTATTTGTCTTGTACATTTACCAATTCCTTCTCATTTATTAGTTTGATTATTACGTTTATGGACCAGTTAATGCTGGTCGAAATGAAGGAAATAATATGTTAATATGCTATTATCGCCTACTAAACATTGTTTAAAAACTTTATTTAGAAATCACTGCCAGAGATAGATGGAACTTAGATATCTGCATACTATTGCTTTTGAGATTGACATTTTCACTGTGGGTTTTATGAAGTTTTCTTACGTTGTAGCCACACGGACGATTTTTTTGTAGCTGCAAATAGAAAGTCTTCAAATTTTAGTTAATTAATATTTATCTAATAGAAATACAATATCGTGTGTGGTGACCAATTCTTTAAATTTCTCTTTGCCACTCCGTGATTCTTACTTTGAATCCCTGATACTTGTGACATTACAAAGATATGTGACCCATGTTGGCACTCACGAAAGTTATCCCGAAGAAGTAAACATGTTCAAGACACTTAAACCTAAAGTCGGCGTTTCTGTACAGATGGGAAACGTAGAATGCTATGTAAGCTATCTCTCATCAATTTCAGATTTTTATTAAATTTCATGTTTTTTGGACTTTTCAATGACATACTTTATATTAATTTCTCATATAAGTAGCTTATTGTCTTGTTTTGAAAATAGGTATGTATAAACATAAACATAATTAACATCTGGAGTACTTAATGACTCATAAAGTGAAATCGGTGAATTCTAACAGTTTCTTTACTGATTAACACTATGAAAAAGGTTTTGAATATATAGGTATATATTAGAATATATAGGTAACATAATGTGATAATTATCATTGACTGTACAAAAGTATGAATTTTTTTTTTTTTTTATAGTTTAGCCCGGCAGCAGGCAGACGGGCCACCTGATGGTAAATGGTCACCGTCGCCTATGGACACTTGCAACATCCGAGGAGTCGCCAGTGCGCTGCCGGCTTTCGAGGAGAGCTCTTT
>DWDX01000653.1:0-24120 GCA_018245675.1 Agara michaeli | reverse complement strand
AAACGTAACTGGTGAATTGTGGGGGTGTACTACACTCCTCTGCCTACCCCTTAGGGGATTACAGGCGTGATGTTACGATCAGTGTATATTACTATATTTTTTAATATCACCCCTGCGTAAGTTCTTAGCTGTGAACGGAATATTAAATGTCCGTGTACAATTAAATTTATTGTCGTGTTTTTGCTTATGTCCCGACATGATTGTCAATCCGTTCTAATAACCACAAGAAAATTTTCTACCTTGATTATTGTAACATCGGAAATCCTCAAAGGAGTCGCAAGCATTTAAAGCTAGCCAGTGGTCATCTTCAATTATTATAACAGAAAGCGAAGAGGAAATGACAAATTTTCACGCATATATGCACTTTTATCATGATTCGCATTACATAATTGCATGTCCAGTAACCATTGATGAAACGCATCGGAGCGTCAACGGGGAAGCAACTGTCGTGTCTTTATTTGCGTATTGTGCGTCACTTCCGGTTGCCATTTTGTGTCTCAATAATGTCCGGCGGAGGTCGTCATTGTCCGAGTGACAGCAAAGGGTTATAATACTCTAAATCGCTTTACAAGGAGACGAATCAATCTTTTCAGACACAAATTCTATAAATATCAAACAGACATTGGAGAAATTGTACTGAAATATTACTCTTAGGAACCCATCTGCGGTAAGTAGGTAATAATAACAATATAATGATATATTATAATTATTCTATTATGTGTAATAAGAAACGAACGGATGAATTAGGACTGAACGATGGCGGTCTAACGATACAGATCGTTAAGGCTAGTGTGAACGGTAGAGTCGGAAGAGGTAGAGCTAGGACTACGTACCTACCGACGTAAGGAAGGTCAGGTCAAAAGTACCCCTAGTAGACTAGTCCGGATAAGACTTTGGTGAAGGTAGAAGAGGCGAAAAAATTTTGCGAGGACTGTGGCCGGTGGTCTTGGGTCTCCGCTCATAACTATGATAAATAGGCGCTACAGTATATATAAGACATACGTAGGTGAATATAAAGGCTGACGTAATAATTATAAAGTGGCAAAGATAAACTGGTTTATTAAATATCAATTATAATAAATGAACCCGAACTCGGAACTGGAAGTAATAATTTTGTAAGTAGGTACTTGGCATAGCGCGCAATCGAAACTATGCAGAGGAGTTCGTGTAGGTATTCAGCAGCATAATAAGTAATGAGGTAAGCTTCATTATCCATCCACCCGTAATTCTTCTACCAGCGACGTAGCAGCTTCTCGGCGTTCTAGCCCGTCTATATTAAGCAAACGATAACCAACTAGAAAAGGATATTAATTCTACCATTGTAATATGATATTGTTAAGACCGCGGCAGGATATAGCAGTACTCGGAGCTTAGTACGGATTATACAGTAAAGGTTGTCGGCTATATGCAAATGATGGATTTGGCAGTCTACTGAACAGTAACTGTATACTGAACAGTATTCGGAGAACTATCTTTCTGCCAATCGTGGTGAGATTAAATCGAGACGTTTACGCTTTGCCCCGTGGTCGGAATGCCACCGTAAACTTTAAATTTGTTATTTTAATTCGGTTTTAAATTGTGTTTTCAAAATGATTTTATTGATAAAACTGCAGCTCATCAATAACTAACAAACATAAAAAAGGAAAATCGGTTGACAAAAATAGCAGACGAGCGTACTGTGAACTGTTTTCCCTTTGCCTGGTCATTGATGTTATACAAATAATCGTAGCGAGACTCCTACAGTATGAAAATTAAAACATCTCTAATTAACTAATATACAATCTTTGTCGAATACTCCCTATATGTGTTCAGTTCCATGTATTTTTGGCTATAAATGCGTTTTTATATCAGTGTAGTATGACAGCGACACTATGTAACTTTTAGGCAACGGGGGGCTAGTTATGATTTATTTAAGCATCTCATCTATCCCTACGTTGGGGATTTAATGACTATCAGCAAATATTGATGAAGTTTTTTTTGTTATCGACAAACGCAATCAGGGACCTACCCAATCATTGATAAAATAGGTGAAAATAAATTTTCAAAAAGATTTATTCATAGAAAAACTATTGTGCTATGACATCCTTATCATGAATCATCACCATTCCGCGGCCATACACAGGGCTCCTCTCAGAATGAGCAGCATTAAGTCCTCGGTCTGCCACGCCGGGCATTTGCCGCTTGGCAGACTTCACGCGAACTTTCCTCACGATGTTTTCCTTCACCTTTACCAATGAAAAAGATATTTGCTCTGGACTTTTATTCTTAATTCTGTACTTTCTAAACACTGCGATTAGTGGAAAGATTTGAATCTTAGACCCCAATAATTGAAGGCTCACATCTATGCCGCTTACCTACTACTCACTACTCGCCACGGCAACACACATCTTGTCTATTTATCAATTTTAAATAACATGTTGTAGCGGTGCAAAAGGCGAACAATATGCAAAAATTATTCAATATTCAAAGAGTTATGTGTTAATAAAAGAACTGCAATAGATATTTTTTTACACACAGCACTATAACCGTTTGGATACAATTGTCCCAATTGTACGCGGAAGGGTTCCTGAAATGACAGGCGCGTGGCTGACCGCTACGTGTACAAAAAATATGCACACGAATATATCTCTTATAACACTAGCAATAGACGATGATATTCCTAATACCATATTGAGTACAGCTGTGTCCACAGATTTGAGAAAATATATTTCGTAATATCACACCGTTTCACGCTATCGAGCTTTAGTTTTAAATACAGATAGATACACATGGTTTAAATGTAACAGTATTTTATTCCAATTAACAAGTTTTAAGTGCATCGAACCATGTAGAACGCGACATATAGGTACCTAGTCATCGTAGAAATAAAGTTACCTAGTGTGGCGTGCAATGAGATGTTTCATCTTGTTTGTTACAAGAAAATTATATTAACACAAGCGGTCTGTGAGCTTAATATTTCCCCAACCTCCAAGTCGGTACACGGATATTATCTGCTATTACCTTATGCTTATAATTCCATTTAAAGACCTACTCGTATATGAACAAGTCTTTAATTTACACATTATTAGCCACAATATAAGCGACGTTGTGTAATTAGTTACTTAAAATACAATCAAAGTTGATAATATTGATCTAAATTTGACGACAAATCGACAAAAAATGTAAAAATTCACACGTAATACAATATTGTTTCACAACTGTAAAAACAATGCAGTCCCGTTAGAATTGACCACAGGTAGCGGGTCCAACCCTTCTTTACACCCTTCAATAAAGCACAATTGACAGGCTCCGCCCACGCCGGGTGACGCTGGCTGTCAAACATTTGTTACTCTCAATTGAATCTCAGACTCTTCGATAAGCACACGCTCCTCGAGCGACTAACTGAAGATGGCGCTCTGGACTCCGTACTCGGAAGAAGCGCTGGATCTTACCAAAGTTACAGTTAAAAAAGAGAGAATATCGCCCGTTCGGGATATTGTACCTGAATATCGTTATTCGCACACTTCTGTGCCTTTTGAAGCCGTAGCACCATACTATCCGGTATCCATGTATCCGGAACGAAGCGTGCCCAGCGCGCAGATATCCCCAGCCTCGCTCGGATGTACCTGGTCGCCGTCGTCTCCTCACGACTCCGTAGAATCGTTCGAAGTCGACTCCTTATCGGACGACGTCGAGTACCAAGCGTTCGAGAGGGATGCGTTACGAGCGATGGCCGAGAAGAACGGCGGCGCCCTATTGGGTAACAACCCGCGCATGCGACGTGCGGTGCAGACCACGCAAACGGCGGACGTGTCCTACAAGAAGCAGAGGGAGAGGAACAACTTCGCCGCGAAGCAGAGTAGAGACAGGAGGAAGCTGCGCGAGGTCCGACTCGCCTTCCAAGTGACGTACCTCAAGAAGAAGTTGTCAGACTTGCGCTCGAGGCTCGGCGAGCGGGTGTGTGTCCGCTGCAAGTATCAATGCTAGTTGGCAACTGTGCTTTTCGTCGATTTTCATTCATCGCGCATTAGAAGTGTTAACTATTGTGTGCAATTGTAACAAATGTAAATAAATGTAGGCCATCCAGTTGTAAATAACAATTTTGCTTAACAAATTAGTTTAAGTAATTGATTCGTAATTTGGTTTAATGAGGACGTAATTTGCTATGTTTTGCTAGAACTGTTGTCTACGAGTCGGCCCAATGTGTCATTTAGCTAGCTTAAGGATTATTTATTAATTGTTTTGTATGATAATAAATAGCGTTTTGTACACAGTTGTTTTTATTTTATTGTTCCAAAATGATGACGAAAATTATGTCACATTGTAAGAGTAGGTGTAAAATTATTCAATGGTGATCACAGACTGGATATGGAATTCTGTGACTATTCGAAACATCAAACAGTTTAATAGATTAGTACCCACGTAAGTTGTTAATTATATGAGAACGTATCGTTATTGCCTGTCTACGATCGTTTTGTTTATTTTCATAAAAGCACTATACAATGTGACTGATATTCCCAAGTAATACAATTCACAAATCACATCTATCATTATCGAATTGACTTCAGAATCTTTTTATGTACCATATATTACAAGTATTTCAAACAGTGTCATTGTAGACGGTTGCGGTCGTCTCCTCGCAGTGACGGGGTCCTGGGACACTATTGGTCACCGGCAACGTGCGCCGGCGCAGGCCACGCCCTTGCGGCTTGTTCGTTCAAACCACTCCGTTTGTAACTTAAACTTAAGCTTCAAATGAGAAAAGACGCAACTGAGCATACAACATTAAATGAGGAATTTTTTTAACATTATTTTCAGTCATTTAAAATGAAACTGCAAATGCTTTCTGGTACAATTGTTATTAGTCAGTAGTTTGGCTGTATTATAATTTGAACATTTAATAAAATTCATAGCTGAATATAAAATTTCTATGATTTTCAATTTTCATTCAGGATTCTTGAATATTTCCGGGATAAAAATTACTTTATATGAAATCCTGTAAGCTGCAGTTCCATCAAAATCTGTTCAGCTGTTCCTAAATTTTGCTTTTCTCGGGTAAACATCAATGCAGATAATATAGATACTGAAACTTAATAAGAGTTTCTCGGGTCCCGGTAGCGCATAAATAGCCCAAATTATACAAGGAATCGGATTTGGTTCGAAATTACAGACTTACTAAATGTCATTAATATACAGTTAAGTACATAAGTGTGTCGACCGACCAAGCAATCAGTGGGGATTCGTAAATACGTATTTAAACATTCCGTGAGGTCGTGAATGTACGAGTAACTTGTGATCGTGCAAGGGCCACTGTACTTACAGTCGATGTCTGTTTTGTTCGGGACAGTTCATTGCATCATTTAAGTGATTGTTTGTCTTAGAATCAAACCAATTTAGAGATACAACGACGTCCACTTCATCGACAAATATTAATTTGTGTCCGTAATGTTATGTGGGCACATAATATGTTTTTGGACAATTGTTATGGATCAGTAAGTAATTATACTGTTACACAATGTCTAGACTGATGATTTGTATGATAACGTTCACATAACATAAAATAAGTAGTAAAGAACTCCGCACCGATGCTCACCTAGTTAAATAGAATCCGTGTGAAAATTAACAATGACACGAGACAGTATGTCGGTGGCCGCGCGCCGCCCGCTGTTGAACACATGAAATGCCTTTCCTGTGTTCTCATCGTAATATGTCCGATGTTTACTGTGAGCCAAAGATAACATCGTTGCGAGAGGCGCGAGGAAGGATTGTTGCGATGTTATCGTGCAGCTCGTCACTTCCAGTGCGGTACAGGGGAGGGGCAGATCTAGCGCACGTGTCACTGTTATTTTAATTGAAGACAGATGACGACATACACCACAGCCGCATCTAGCCTGGAGCAGTTGCCGTCTCTGCAGGGTTCGAGTATGTTAGCACGTGTCGCGAAGTAGTGAAATTAATATTTAGGTCACTGTAATTATTGTACGCCACTTTGACAGGGTCTTATACCGTATATATCTGTATTATATGCTTATTATGTCTATAAGGCACTTTTTGGCCGTAAAGATAGCGATATTTGGGATTAGGTGCTCTCCGTCTATCCCGTTAGAGAGCCGGCGTGGTGGTATAATAATGATAATGAAACTGTCAACCTTTTCTACAGTTAATTAATTTGAATTTGCATTCACTCACGACATCCGGATTTCATTATGTAGAGTTAACAAGATTTAGTAAAAATGTCAAAAACGCAAACACCGTTAGTTCGAAGAGAAAACAGTAAACGATTCAAAAGTTGAAGAGTTTTCTAGAAGCACCATTCGTCGGCGGCGACGCCCCGTTATGTAACGTGCCGATCGATATTACATAACGCATCGCAAGGGTTGCATGTGCCCCGCGACCCTCGCGAGGGGACGCCGGCACGCGCGGGGCGCATTGATGAGATACGTTCGATTTGATCACAACAGACATGCCTTCTGCGCGACATTGGATACAATTTGGAAAATACAACGCAGTATTCGGACATAACCTACAGACTGTTATGGGTCGAATGACATAATTATTTTCCGTTTTAGCTTTTTATCTTTAGTTATAAGAAATTTACTGTACATATACATTTGTGTTTGTCAGTCAGCAATTATATTTCTAAAGTTAGTAGCCGGCACTGAAACATATGTAACAAAATGAAACGCCAATACAAGCTTTATAGGTACCTACACGGTACGCGGTATAGGCTAGCTGCACGGTAAAAGTTCTTAAGGTTTTATTAATTTACCAATTTCGATGACAACAATATAAAAGGACATACGCCAAATTTGTCACACAATGATCATATAATTTATACAATTCTGCGAGACATCAGGTTGCTTATAGCCGTAGTAAAAACGATTCTCCTAACATGAAATATGTGTTTAAAAACCTTTAATGCATAATCTTAACGGCTTTGAAGGTGCCGGAGCTGTACATAGTTGTACCTACGTATGAAACGTGACACTGTTCTGTACGGCCATCGGCGGCGTCCGTGTTAGTTTTACCGACGTTTATCTCAGTACGTCGCCGGTCCCACGAGACCTCACTTTTGAGAAACCAAACACGCCAGCGCCGGACCGTTACCCGCCAGGTTCTCAGAAAATATTTGCATTGTCGATGCGAACAAAACTAGAGCCACCCTTTATCTTAATCCGTGAACGAATGTTTCACAATTTGCATATTGTACAGTTAGCGACGACGATGAAAGAAATATGGGACGAAAAATAAGCGGATTATATCTGATTCTGCTTCGCTCGAGGACGGGTGCGAGCCCGTAGACTTGTTACGGGCTTCGGATAGACTTGGCCGTTGCGTTTCTAAATAAATTTCGAATAACTAATCTTCTTATCGCGGACCAACCTTAAATCACGTTCTTAAGATAAAAATCATTATTGTTGCTTAACTTGTAATTGGGTTTTCTCGATATACGTGTATGTATGTGACAAATATTGCAAATTGTAAACAATACATACATATATCTCCCTATCGCATTTTGATAAGTCAAATGAAAAATATTTTCCACAATACAAATTAAATGATCTCGAAATGATTTTAGATTTTATTAGTCTTTTAAGACATCATTTGTATTCCTCGGAAGCTTACGACTAACTATAAAGGTAAACAAACTGATCAATCAAAGGCATGTCGGTGACAACTCATTCAAACCTTCGAAATTCAAACTATTATTTAGACTTTAACTTTTGGAATAACGGAATGTCAGGGCGCGGACTGGGTCGTTTGTGAAGCTGTTCTGTGGGCAGTTTCGTTGATTAATGAAGTGTGGATGCCACACGGACCGCCGGAAGCGCGAGCTGATGTGGCAAAATACCATAATATGCAACCCATAATGTACCCGCTGTACTCTGGGCTCACGACGGCACGGGACAATTTGATTCTGTTATTAAATTACTTGCCTGTGTTGAAGATAGCAAAGATGAATGTCGCATTAAACCATATGAAAGTTGAATATGATGATGCAGCCAAACAAAGAGACTTAATGAATTGCTAAAAAATATTACGGCAATAGAACAGGTATTTATCATAATTGAAACAACCTTGTAAGTTTACATTTGAGTCAGAACGGTCGCAATGGAGGTTCCACCGACGTAAAGCTAAGACAAGACGTAAGTCTACAGAGACATTTATAAATGAAAATGCCTCCTGATTAGCTAGTTGCAGCAAACGACATTCAGAAATCTTCAACATCAGGAATATGAAATATCTGACGAAAGCTTTGGTCGGCATACAAGTGAATAAAGATCTAATAAAATAATAGAAAGGGCTGTAGAAATCGTAATCCCCTTAGAATTCTGAAGAACCTCTATAATTCGCTGCGTTTTATTGCCAGGTATTACAATCATAAAAATGATTCCCGTTTTAACTTCTAATGACGATGTAAATGTATTTAGACATCGGGAAGGGATTAACAGCTGAAGGGATTTATTTTAGTTACTTTTACGTAGGTAGGTACTGTATCGTTACTGCAGTTAACTGGGAGATGTCCGGTCAATGTCGTATAGATCGTCGTAATTATAGAGAAATGGAAACAACTTGGAAATTATTGGAAATATAAAATGCTGCTAAGTTTAATGACATGTGTTCAAAATATCCGCCTTAGTAATTGGGTACTCGGAGATAGTTAAGTGATAGATAACTTTTTAGTGAAATTGTGTAGTACCTTTGTATAGTTGGTTAATGTAACACGGTTTTTTTTTGCCTTATTTGGTATCGGACAACCTAGTAAGGGATTGTTTCGATTATTATTATGAGACATGGGTATATGGGTATGTCAGTGTACCGTGATATTAATGGCCATTTAAAACAAGGAAGTACTTTACATTAGCAGCAGAGGTTTCGTCCGAGTGCTCTATTGGTTAAGAAATACACACGGTAGCGCTGGCTGCTTTTTGTCTGATATAGCTAGGTACGCCGGTATGTTCTACGAGGACTTCTATATTCAATTTGAATAGTTAATGTCAATTATAATATAATTTACGTTAGGGCTTTCTAGTAATTTCTTTCAAACCTTCAAACTAATTCTTTAAACCAATCTCTGAGACCAAAATCTTCTTATCCGCCATTTGCAACTTAATTCCGCTATTATTTTTAATCTGTTGCATAGACACGTGCCGCCTTTCCTACCTGGGCCGTTCTTTTGTTTATGGGTGCCATAAAGCTCATAAAGATTTGCGCAGGAGCATGGCCGGCTACAAACTATTCCACCTGTAATATTAGTTGAACAACACATTGGAGGGGGGATTAAGTAGTTGCTAATCAATTTTTATTAGCATGATCTGCTTTCTGGCACGAACATATACCTGATATTGTTGCAAAACGGATGATTACCCATTATGGGAATAGTGTCGACTTATCATAAAATTTAAAGTACATATTGATAAATCATACTTTGGGCTATTTTCAAAATACTAACTCGAGGTGTATAAAGCTCCCAATCAAATCTATAGATACATAAGCAAAGAAGAAACGAGAACAACGCATCGAAGAAAATCGATGTCGTCTGTCTGTCAACCTTCCACTTGTCAGAATAAAAGTATTTGTCGAGGTTTCTCATTCGCACAACTACGTAGTGGAATCCCACGTCCATAAATATAGGGTTTATTAAAGCAAAGCTCTTTCTAGACGCGACTTCATCGGATGACTCCGGTCCGTTCCTTCCGGAAACGGCCTATTAGGCAAAAAATCTATCTTAAGAGAGGAAGTTTACATGGATAGATGAGGGTTCAAGTGCTCCCTATTATTTGGTGGTTTCAGCGCACGGTTTTTTTAATCATCCCACGAGACGGTCGGTAGGCGGTGGCGACGGTCCATTTCACTCGAGCAGTGTCACGCGCGTGCAGCCTCACTCCGCCGTCACGGGCACCTACCCACATCGCTTTTAACAAATGTTGTTCATTTTGTATACTAAATACCTTCTTTGTACTATTAAGGACTATTAAAGACGAATAAAAATATAGCTGCTAATTGGCTACGTGCGTTTCTTCTTCATCGCAGTCGTCCGAACTGAATGCGATTCATTTAATGACTAGTTTCAGATAACCAAACGATATTGACGAGTGGTCGTATAGATTAACATATCAGTTGAGATGTCTAGTTGTTTACCGGCGGGTCCCACTCGGGAATCGAACCCGCGACCTCCGGTTTATCAGTCGGTTTCTCTCGCTGGACTAGGTGGCCTGTGAACTAGTTAAACTGACCCATTAAAGTTATGATATTCATTAATCGCTTAACAAATGAGCTCTCGTCGAAACTTTCGTACGGTACATAAACGCGATGATTAGCCCGGAGTACAGCTCCGTTGGTGTGTCGCGCCGCCGCCGTCGCTGCGCGTAAACAGATTTGTTACTTACATAATTACGTCTCCAAATTAAGGCAGGATTAAGATACTTTTTTGTAAACAATAACGTAAATTCACTATTGACTTATATTGTTATTGTGACTGGACTTTTTCGATATCCATATTACCTATATGTCTGTACATTGTAACAAAATGTTATACAGTTATGTTATGAGAGAGTGCGTCCTTCGGTACTTAGCCGGCCGTAGCGTATGTTAAATATAATTAAAATCATATTTGAAGCGATTGTAACGACGTGCGGCTTGGAGATGTTGTCGTCGGTGGGAGCTGCCGCCGGGGACGCCCGACGCGGGCTGTAGGTACTAGCTCCATAAGTCCATATGAATATTGTTATGAAATTGAAATAGCTCTATAAACGTGGTCAGACAGACATGTTATATAAAAGGAGGTGTTCAAGTTATAATTGTAAAACATTGAATGTGAAATATATAGAACTAGATACGGGTATTTATTAGTAATCTCTTGTCAGCCAGGACTTTAACGACATGTATTATAGGACGCACATCGTTACAATAGATACAGAGAGCAATCGACGCTCAATGTGAGTAGAACAGATGATTACATTGAAGCTCATTATGAATCTAAGTTTTTTTCCAAGCGCTATAGAGGCGAAGTTTGACGCAACAAAAATGTAATATACCGCAAATTATTTTATTGTCTTCATTCATACCGTACCGTTAACGCAACGGTAGGTAGCGAGCGACCCTTCCCGTCTCGCATAAACGCAAGGGAGGGGGACGGACTGGCCCCGCAGCGAGACCCCGCCCCTCGCGCAACAAAAGGCGCTCGAGCAACCCCTATCCGATTAGTCGCTGACAATCTTTTCCGGTGCAAACACGTAGTCGAGCAACAGCGAACGATGGCTCTCTGGACGCCTTACGCAGAAGACGCCGCACTGGACTTGAGCGTGAAGTGCACGCGAGACACGCCGCCCGATTATGGGTACCACTACTCATATGTGTACCCGAATATGTCGCCCACGAACCTCCCCGGCCCGCAACCCGGCTACGCTCGGCCGACGTACGTGCCGCTCGCCGACGCCTCCCCGATATCCAGCTGCTGCAGCTACCCGCCGCCGGCGGTCAGTCCTCAGCTGCACACCGGGATGATCTCGCCGCCCGACTCGCCGTCTTCCATCCGAGAGCACAGGTCCGCGAGCGCGGGCCGCCCGCCCGACGTGGACGCGCTGTCGGACGATCCCGACTTCCAGGCGTTCGAGAGAGACGCGTTGCGAGCGATGGCCGAGAAAAATGGCGGCACTCTGCTGGGCAACAACCCGAGGATGCGTCGCGCGGTGCAGACCAGCCACGCGGCCGACGACTCCTACAGGAGGCAGAGGGAGAGGAACAACTTCGCCGCGAAACAGAGCAGAGACAGGAGGAAGCTGAGAGAGATTCACCTGGCTCTGAAGGTGACGTACCTGAAGAGCGAGATGGCCAAGCTGAAGGCCGAGCTGGCTGCGAGCGCGTGCGTCCGATGTCGACAGTCCTGCGCGAGCCGACCGCAACTTACACCGTTATGAACTATTTGTTGGGTCTAGTACTTAGTGTGTAACATTTGTAAATAAATAATTTATTGCGTAGTTTAGAATTACACGTGCAATCGTCGAGAATTTAATGAATTTATATTGAAATGATTTGAAATGAATTATAATATTTATACCGAAAACCTTGTCTATTATTGAGTTGTAGTTTTTATTTGATAATTCCCCACCGATTACATAAATTAAATGAAACTCTATTGTCACAGGACCTACGTATTTATCACGTCACAATTACCGTAAAAGTATAACTGTATATTATAAACGAGCTTCTGCCCGCGGCTTCGCTCGCGTTAAGAACTTTCATCCCTATTTTATCCCCTCGGGAGTAGAATTGATCAAAACCCTTTCTTAGCGGATGCCTACGTCATAACGTCTACCCGCAAGCCAAATTTCAGCCCGATCCGTCCAGCGGTTTGGGCCGTGCGTCGACAGATCACTATGTCAGTCGGTCAGTCAGTCGGTCACCTTTGAGTTATATATATTTAGATGAACTCGAAACATTTACATACATAATGTATGGACAATTCGAAAAGTAAATGAAAAAGTAGAAATGACAAGGTACCTAATACATGAAACCAAAAAATGTTCAACTTTCTAATAACATACATCGCTAACAGCGGTCACATGTTAAATAATAAATACTGATAAATGTCACACTCCCACTTAGCTTTTTGATTCATTTCCCAAATTTTTTCGATTACTCACATAAAACCATGAAATCCCAAATTTTACACCTAAAGTTGTCGGTAACAAGTAGTAATAATAATATGGGTAAAATGATGTAGCATTAAAGCCGTAACCATTGTAGAGGACCTTAAAAAGTAATCGTACTTGAAAAATGCTTCACAGTAGCTGTCGTTGTATTGTTTACCCGTTTTACGATCGACCGGTTATCTTTATTGCTTTTTAAAGTACCTTCCGAAATAATACATTTTAGTTTTTTTTTCTTGAGAGGAAGCTAATTATCTAAATTAATATTAGAAGTCCCCGTACATTACACCGTTTTACGTATTAAGGTTTTACGTGTGTACGTTTGTATGCTCCGTTTTCACGGCCGAGTCGCTCGGTCGATTGTGATGAAATTTGGTATGGGGATAGTTTGAAACCTGGGAATTAATATAGGATTATTTATCCCGATATTCGTACAAGATCGAAATCTCCGCGAAGCGTATTTAATAGATAGTAAAGCAGAGAAAAATCGTGAATGTTGGTGCAGTCGTTTATTGTTACCTATGTACCTACAGCTATATAACAAGTGTCGGGGGCGGGGGCGGGGGCGCGGGCCGGCGCTACGCCTTCTGCTTGACGACGTGCGGGAGGTCGTACTTGCCGCGGACACACTTCAACTTCACGCCCGGACAGTCCTGCACGCTGCAACACCACACACCGCTCATCATCATCATGAAAATTCAGTGAAAGGCAAAATATGGATGTAACTGATAAATTTGTGCAAATAAACATCTTTTTTCTTTGTCCGTGTTACTTGCAAATAGAAGAACATTTATCTGGACTTTGATCCATTTTTATTCAGGTTTCTAGATATCTCAGACGTTTCAACACAAGAAGCAGATTAACACATCCAGAAATTGATCTCAGAGGTGTGAGTGGCCTCATTGTCTCTAGCGTGTCGTGTAGCGCGGAGGCGGCGGGTGTGTGTGGGGGGGGGGGGTCTCACCGGCCGACGCGGACCAGCACGATGTTGTGCTCCTGCAGATTGTGTCCAATACCGGGGATGTAGGCGACCATCTCGCGGCCGTTGGACAGCCGCACCAGCACGCATTTCCTGTTCGCCGAGTTGGGCTTCCTTGGCTTCTTTATTAGGGTTTTCAGTACGACGCCCTGTCAAACATTACGCTATTTAATTGTATGCAACGGTTTACCTATCGCACTCTGTATAAAAACCTAATTATTGCAACAGATCTACCTTAGCAAAGGGATTTCCCATCAATGGATTTCTCGACTTCCGCTTCTTGATGTGAGGACCAGTCTTGTGCATCTGCGCCAGGGACGCCATGGCCCTGGACATCAGACCGGGAAGGTACGCGCTGGGAAGCGCGGGAACTGTACTTGTGGCTAGACTGGCTATTCCTGGAAATGTGTTGTAAACAATACCAATTAGAATTTTGATTACAATACTCAAAAGTCACTAAAAACTTAAATTCAAATTGTTTTACTTATAATACACGCACGTATTGATATAGTTAATGAACGTCATATATTTTATTGCTATCATTAATGAGCTCTGTGCGTCCCTCGATCTACAGTGGACCAAGATAACAAAGCCGGCGATAAAAAACTCCCACTATTCTAATAAATATAGGTTTCCGAAGCATTACAAATTATGCCATACTATATAAAGATATATTCGACGTGACTGTACTTTATTGTTATGAAAGTAGGAAAATAGTAAACATAATACATAATAGGTACAATTCTGAAAGAAAGTATTATGATAGACTACCGTTACATACGGGATGAATGCATTTCAAACACAGCAGGTGCTAAACGCGTTGTCAGTTCACGGATTATCCCTCGAGGGTCGCTCCGGCTGAACGACTTTACAATTACAACCTATATTAGGGGATTATGGACTTTATAGCCGCGGAATGAGGGTTGCATGTGGAAATAAGGAAGTATCGTCGTACAGTTAGTCGTGAAATTCGATGGATGTGACAATCGATGATATTGAAAGGCGCGCCCGCGATATGTGGATTGTGTCAATTGTGTGGGTCGTTGGCACAATGGTGGGCGGTGCACGGGCGACGTGGCGGGACCTTGCGGCCCGAGGTGTGTCGCGCCGATTGAAGGGTTGTGTGACGCGTCAAGTGTGGTCCGCTTCTCATGGTACCCCGTAGCGTAAGACAGATCGGTTGCCAGTACCGAATACCATATCTATATTTAAGGGAATAAATATAGATTTATTCGTATCACTTCAGAACTAAAAAAATATATTAAACTGAAAAGTTATCTCCAAAATAAAAAAGAAACCAGGAAATGCAATAGGCTTAGTAATACAATATCTATAAAAGTGCCGCACTGCAGCAAAACCACGAATACAGCGCCCACTCAGCATATTTTGCGGCGGTCGCAAGCTCGCAGCGCTGCAGTTCGATGAGGCTGTATGTTGTGCATTAGTTCCGACGGCCCGTCTACTCTAAGATTTCATTTTAATTCTTATAAATTTCCATACACTTTATAATACATACAGTGGGTCGATACTAAAAATATGGCAAACTCCAATGACTGCCAAGTTAGTTCTTAACCTCAATATCATTCGTCTTGCATTAAGATAACTGGACATATGTTGCAGTGGTTTCTAGACTTATTTAAAGCGTGTAGATATGTAAAGCGGTCGGCTTTAAAACCTACAATTTAAGTTTGCCAATTGCCAGAAGTTTGGAACTTTTAGCAAAAATTTAAACCCCATAGAATCAGTTTCTGCTTTAGAATTTTCGAGCAGCTTCCAATGGAGCATGGCAGATTTCGGAAGTCGGTGTGATTTGGACAACAAGTAAGACAACAAACGCAACGTGGTCACGACGGAATGTCACGTTCGCACGAGCGGTGACCAGGCGGCTGTTATTGTTGGAGATAATCGCCGTCCGCCTCGGCGCGGGGACGGGCCCGGCATCTGCTGCGGGCGAGGAAATATCCGCGTTTGGTACAAGTCACAAGAACAACACCATTCTCTAACTTAAAACAACTAATAGTTCAGTAAACAAAACAAATATGACTTATGAAGATCTAATTCTAGGCCGAAGTTATAATTTCGGTTCTAAATTGTACGGTTATGACGACACAATAGAATATATTTTAAAAAAACAATATATTATGAACTTTGTTAATCATTTCTAAAGTCACAGTTCTGTTCGATTGACCGCATTTTTTATAAATAATTCTGAGTTAAAAAATATAGGTAATGCTGTGCGCGCGGCCGATCTTGCTTTGCACCAACGTGGCGCAGTACCTGCTCTTTTTGCGGATTATAATCCGCTAATAGTGGGCATTGTCCGCAGATGACGGACCCGGTTTAAAAATTATCCTTTTTGACATCGCGACGGTCACAATGGCAGGGCGAGTAGCAAAAAGTGCAGCGACGCCACAATGGGCAAGAGTTGAGACAGCAGCGTTGTGCATTCTGGGAAATTTTCAAATTCATATTTGTGTAAGAATTCAGCAATACACTGATATCGGCTAGGGGCACCAGGCTACCGGCCATTCTGTTTCGATGAATCTGACTTCCATGGATTTTAGAGTAACTCGATTCATCTTAGACTTGTCGACCGTGACGCAAATAGACGGAAGGAAAATACACTGTTATTGAATACTGGGAAATAATATAAAGTTTATATTTTTTGTTCATAATCAACTCTTATGTTCTTTAATTTTTGACCCGGATCTCTTCCACTACCGAAGTGCAAAAAAGCAAACTTTACACGCTGTTAGTATAAATAAAATAAGTGGGATCCTAAGATACTTTATGTTTTCTCACAAAGTTTTCCGTCGCTGTTCTAGAAATACATATAATGTTATAAGCAATCTTTAATGTCGGGACAGTATTAGAAAATGCAGTGTCCGTGATTTATTTGAAAGAAGCATGGTATGCCTTACAGTGTCGTAGCTTCATCGGAGCAACCAACTCTACAACAGTAGAGACACGACAAGGTCCATTGTAGAGTTCGCAATTGTCGATTCAGCGTCCATAAAGGGGGAGTTATTACAAATAAGTGCATGTTGTGATCTAGAGCTAATCCCAAACCAATATTACGTAGCGATAGCGTTCGACGTTTCCCGGAAGGCGCTTCAGCGATCCACACAAAACTTCTTAAAGCTGAAGATTAATATATGGAAGGTGTTAATTTTATAAAAAGGGTTTTGTATTCTCAAAAGAAGGATAAAATTGGAATTGTCAACAAATTCAATAAACCAGTAGAATAACGGAAAGCGGACACGAGAGACATATTGTATTGAGGTATTGAAATAAACAAACGCTATTCAAAACATTTATAAATTAATAATACCTATTTCAAGAATCGAACTTGTTTCATGAACCACTATCGTGCGTAATGTAATGTATACTGTATACATAATTATGTACTAATAAATTAAATTAAAAAACAAACAAGTCACATTGTTGATTTGTAGCTGCGTTAACACGTTTACATCAGCAACATTTATTAATATGGTTTACACAGCGACATAATATGTACAATATAAAATACTGTATCAACGTGAATTTGTTCGACGTAACGTCACGTGGAAATACATAACAATTTTTGACAGATCCATAACGGAGTATACTCTATTAAAATAACAAACTGCTAATAAATTGTCGACACCGACCGATGGCTCTAATAGCTGTAACATTACGATCTTTAAAGTAAACAATTGACTAAGTTGTATCTATTGTTGCTTTAAATGATAAACGGGCAGCCAGGCGCGCCGCCCACTAATTAACTTACGGTCATAACATTGTAACATTGTTTACTAAACAGGCGCGCGGATATTGTTTACTACGTCAATAGTAAACTAACTCGACTGAACGTAAACATATTCTTATTAAACGATTGCATCGCTTGGATTTCGTTTAAGTTTTCAAAACATCGCGATCACTTACTAAAACAATCGAGCGGCGGGGCTGCGGCCGAGCGGTGGAAGTGTAAACACATTTGAACATTGTCGTATCACTAATTTAATTTATTATGACTTTATATTTGTGGTATAAACACTAGGTGAGTAATATATCCACAGTGTCATTGTTTCGTGCACAATTTGTATGTTGTAAATAATATTACGTATGTTGTACTAATGTTGTAAATAATATAATTTCCCTACTAAATAGCATTAATATATTAACGCAAAATTGTCTTTAGACCATAATAGGGAACGGCCTACATTACTCAGGAATAAATTTTCTGTCTATTAATAGGAAAACTTTTAGAATAGATTGCATAGTTTCTGAGATGATCCGCTACAAACGAACAAATGTTACCCCTTTATAATAATCAGTATACCTTAGGTCAGTACAAATTACATTATACAATATAACATTTTTATTTAAATAAGCGGTCACATTATACAAAATGAATTATAATCAGAAACGGTATCACACATGGACGCGCACAAAAGCCTTCACTTCCTACAAAAACTGTATTAAGATACCGCAGAGCAACGGTCGCCGTCGCCAGCCGGGCTCCGACAATACGCGGCGTATGCTGCGATATGGGAAAACGTGTGCGGGGCGGTCCCACGCGGCCCGCGCTAACCGTTCGCGTATGGCCGATTTGTTATTTTTTCCACGAGTACTTCGGAAGAGGTAAACACGGTCACAAAGAAACCCAAATAATTGTTATAAATATAGTATTAATGCAAGCGAGCGGTTCTCATAGAATAAACATAATCTGAAACTATGTGCAGATACAGACCGACCATGGCCGCTTCGATGATGACAATCAGTGCGGCGAATTGTTTTAGGTGGAGATTGATCGGGTTTGCGCTACCTCCACAAAACAGTATACTAATAATGATATACTAAAGGATTTCTTTTTAAGAGGCATGAATAACGCGAACGATGAACTATTGAAATATCCAAAAATCCCCAGCTCGCTAGAAATACCTAGTATCGGCAATACCAATACGATGTTGCAAACGAGAGTGTACCTAATCAAATCGATTTACGACGACCAGGAATTGTTGAGGTTTCAACGGAGACTCGAACAGTTCGCACGCATATAAGGATTTCAACAAATCACGTCGCCGCAGGCTCGGTCGGTTTGCACGTAATAGAGACTTCGTTATGAACTTGCAACTCACTCGGAATGACCGGTCCTTGGTGAGTATAAAGCGGTGTGAAACGCGAATGGCAAGACTGGCGTGCGGTCGCCCGTGCTGACTCATGCTACCCTTTGTGCTCTTTATTTGGACTGAAGTCGGACATGTAGTGTACCGATAGTGTAGAGTTAGCACGAAACACAATATCGTTAATTTAGCAAAATACTCTAAATTCGAAAGTTGTATCCCATCGATAAGGTAAAAGCTATGTAGTTAACCGAACTCCAGTTCACATTAACGCAGATCATCGTTTTGATCCAAAAATTACGCACTGGACAGGTACGATTGCGACAGGATTATCAAAACGAAGTCGGTTAAAAACACCCGGAGCGACCACGTTGTAAGGACTACAAAGAATTCATTACTACAACCATTTACCATTTACCGTAGTTTAGGATGTTTCATGTGTCTATGCTTCAGGATGACGGTAGACGATGATGTAGATTTATTTACATCGAAGATAAACTCTCAAATGAACATTTGATACACAAAATGTTTGCTACGACAATAAAATCAAGGTAGGCCGCGTGATAGACGGCTAAGACAGAAAAAACGGCGTAATAGAAAGCGGGATACGAGTATGATCGTCCTGCATCTTTTCATTTCGCTAACAATTTACGACGATTTAAAATCAATGTAATTTGTATTTTTATAAATTAATATGACATATTGAAAAATACAACATTCGTTTGTTGACCGTACATGTCCCCGAAGACATAATCCGGGTCCACGCGGAAGGGTTCCGCGCAAAGGACGGGCGCGACGTCACAATCCCGCACTAAACATTATTACCGCTCCGCGAGCGACTACAGGTCTTATGGCTTGGATCTAAATGCGCATGTTCGCTCGCACCACAGTGCAGCTGGCAATCTGATGCAGATGTGAACGTGGCGAAATGACATGTCCATATTGACAGTTATGTGAGGGGTGAATGCTTCCTATTTACTGGCGACGTGCCGTTAGCATTATGCGAAATTGATGTGGATACGTGTTATATTAATGTTAGTGTTATATTATTGTAGTTTGTGATAATATATTAATTACAGTATCTTTGGACATTCACACGCAGCCAGTCGATCCCACAATCGGCACGGCCTGTACTATGAAGACACCGCGACTGATAAACTATATATATAAATTTAGTTATACACATAGAATGTTTTACATTTAGACAACCAATACTCATCACTCACGTAATTTATTTCAGGTTATGTTATATTCATATTTGTTAATCTATGGAGATGCTGAATACAATAGAATTTGTGAAATTTTGCCTGAATTCAAACACTACACCATTGATGTACTACTACTATATATTACGAGTATGTAAGGGTTTATTAATGATTATTTTTTAATTTAAACAAAATTGTACACACCAATTACAACAATCGAGGACAATATAATCATACTGGTACTTTAGGCCCCACGCATTTTGAAAACTTTCACCCAGCCATCCGTAAACAGTTCTCCTTCAGGGTCATTGAAAAGTGTTGAGTGCTTTTAGCATATGAGGTGCACACCGAATATCTCATACAGAGTACAAAGCGAGTAATTGGTAAATGTAGTACCAGTCACTAATTTATCAGGGAGGAAAAAGCGGCACAGCTCATTAGTTAATTCTGAAGCTTATAATATCTTGTCACAGAATATTTTACAGACTGCAGTAATCTGTCGGTGCATCGATTGGATTACCAACAAGTTGTAGCTTAAGAAGTTGACAAGAAATTTAGCAGGATACAGGTTGTACATATAATATCTAAATGAAAGTTTATACAGTTACCTTAAATTTATTAGAATATATTTTGTACCTTTTCAAATGAATATATTTTATAGAAGTGTTTTATGTGTAGGAGTCTAAGACTAGCACAATCTTCCAGTTCCGACAGCAATGGTGATTCAGGTTCCTTATCTACTAGTAAAGCTGATCCTGACTCAATAGATATCATGAGAAATTATGTTAAAAAAATACCCAATCTTGGCGTGGTACAAACACTGTAAGATATCCATTTATACACAGTATGGGACTTTCTCATAATTTTTGCTATCAATTTAGCATACTATTGATGAATTGCTATATGGGTATCTTTATAAATAAATAATTTTGCAGATGGTAGGGAAAGCAAATTTTATGTAATGTATAAATATAGTTTTATTATAAATGTGAAATGTGAATGTTGTATCAGAGTGACAAGACTCATAATTGATATAAACATTTCATAGTTGTTTAAATGTGAGATGATAGATTACTAACCCGGTGATGGCGAGGACTGAGCTCTTATCCCAAAAGACAGCAATGAAAAACTTTTTCTAATAAGATTCATCTGAAATGGAATGCAAAAGAGGTTATAAGATAAAAATGATTAGAAAAGGTATATCTGATCCGCGAATTCTGACACAGATATTTATGCTCTAAATTATATACACGGACCTTGATAGTAAATTTGTTTAGAAATAGCTAGAAATCAATAGATATATAATATTTTAATTTTTCATAACATAACCTTACTTTACTTATACTTAACTCATTTGACAATTGACATTGACATCTGACATATTTGGTATCGTTTAGTATTTATAACAATACGATTGCGTGATAAGGATAAATATGAAATTAATTTAAACATAAAATATTTTGTAACAAATGTATATTTCTGTTATATTAAGGTAAATCTATTTAAAAAAAAAATGTAGTAACAGTTTGATTCATCATTATTGAGAGAATGTTATTGTTTGCTAAGAGATGTCGCTTTACTTTGTTTCATCCTACTGGTACATAGATGGCGCTACCTTAAGATACATGAAAATTTGGGACTGATATTGGTGTAGACTTGTCTACCAAATGTGTGTAAATGGACGAATAAAGACAAAATTAGAGTATTATAGGTACCATCGCGCCAGGTCCTAGGACGGGTAGGCTGAAACCACAAGTGCCAAATATGTTTATTTTTTTATTTATTTTTTATTTAACAGTTTATGTACATACATCTCTCTCTGTATCCTTATGCCCTCAGACATGCTTCCACATTTATCACTCTCTTCGTATATATGCGCCGATTTTGGAAACTCTTGACTCCTCATTTCGCCAGTATGAGACAACACTTTTTCCACCTCGACCAAATAGGTCAGAATTGTCTGACTCGGCAACTACATCCATTAACCCTTGCATTGTGTATACGTTTTGCCATTCTTTCATCATTCATTCTTTTTCCCGAACCAACGCACTATGTCTTTTCTTATTTTTACATCAATACTTTCTTTTATAGAAAAGCATCTTTCTTACATCTGTTTTAGGGACGTTGTAGACATTGACAAAACACTGCTTATTCTTGGAAGCACAAGTCAAAAGCATACTAAGAGTCTGCCGCGGTGTCATAATCCCCAATTATCCTATTTTGTTATACAAATTCAACTGAAAGGGGTGTAGGTGTAAAGTTGTCGGAATAAGATTTTCATAAGGTGATATGACGAGGTCGTGACGGATAAAACAATGGGTAAGTAATCCGCATACATGAGATTAAATTAAAAGTTGGGTGGAAATCCCCCAAAGTTTTATGAGGCTGGCACCGAATGTTTGACTTTAACATTTATATTGGAATTTTAACATAATCCCGGAGTGGAGCCGCTCCAGCCGCTCTATTATCGTTTTTATTATCTTCTTCAGTTAGGGCTCGCTCTTTACGAGTGCTCCAAAAGGGGTATGAATTACAATCGTAACTCCGCCGATACTCAACGTGGAGATAGTATTTACATGAGAACTATATTTAAATTAGGGAGTCCACTCAAGAGATATTAAAGACAGATAGGATTACACTTCGAATACATAATTATTACGGCACACGTTATGATTTACGTGTTATTGTCCCGACCAATACCCCGTTTTAGAAATAGCTTCGTCATGGGATTTGACCCTATTACGGGCCCCGTTATGATGCTGACTAAAGGATCCACGGTTTATGGAAATGTTTGGATTGTCAATGATTTAGGGCGCTCGTATTGTTATGCGAAGAAGGGTAGAGCTTTTCTATTATTTAAATAGAGGTCAAAAGCTGTAGAGTCTCCCTTATTTGTGTACATTTGTAGTCACAGAGTGGTTCCGGCTTCGGCAGTCGATGTGACACCTGTACCTACAGCAGAACGGCCTTTATCATCCTATCTGCATATGTATAACAAAAGGGCTTATAAAATCTGATTTCCGCAGTGGTGAACGAAACTTATAAAATCTGGTTCGGGTGCTCTGAAGTGTGAAACTTGCGCATGAATGTATTTTTTGTAAAACTGGTGTCGCTATTGATTACTGATGTTGCTAAAAAACTTTGATTCTTATTTCCTCTACGAACCAGTATATATTTTTACTTTAAGGACTTAGCGGAAAGCTCTCAGTCCCTAAAAATCGAATTTGTATGAAATTGTCCAAAGTGTGCAAATATGCAGGAATAATAAACGTCTTGGCTTAGATACTACGAGTACGTCCGAGCGGCTCAGGAATATTCGTCTTTGTCGGGGTTTGCCTTTGTCGGGGTGCTGCAGTAATAAGCTAAATACTTTTAATACACGCACTCGGCCGTACTTTTAGTTTCCGAATCGAAAGAAATGTAATTTTGTAACAGATACACTCGAGTTCGATAAAAAGGGTCAGATTGAGCAGAGTGTAATAAACGAAAAAGTCCAAGAGGCCCGGAAAGGTAAAGCTTCAAAATTTGACAAAAAGTTTTGTTATGTAAAAAGTTTTTTTATTAATTTATTTGAGCCGCCGGAGCGAGGTCGAGAAGCGATTAGAAAACTTTCGCTTTTATCAATATTTTGGCAACAATTTGCAATTTTTGTTTTTACAACTTAAGTAGAAAAAGGCGTTAATAGATTGGATGACAGAAGTTATGTTAGATATTAAATTACGGCTCGAGTTTAACGACAAATTGCCTATTTTTTCATAATTAAGAGCAGTACCTCGTTTGATAGTCGATTGCGAATCGGGCTGTTCATTTTTTCATTACGAAATGTTACTTCTACTTCTTGTCTAGCTCTTTAGGACTTTAATTACAGTTGATAATAATAAAATGCTACATATTCATCAAATTGGTATTGGAAAAGTTAGTTTGGCTTCTTCACTCGCACCTCTCTTTCACAACCGGCCGTATCCCATGCTGGTATATCCTTATGTTTGCTTAACTAGCTGCTCCGTCGACCGGTATAGTTTCAAAAGTTTAATACGGTTTTTCAGACATGTTTAAAAAATAGAATTTTCACCTGGTAGTACATGATTTTAATAAATTACACCCCTAAGGGAATAAAATAGGGGATGAAAGTTTGTATAAATCTTCTTAGATTTTACTTCAATTCAAACGCGGACGAAGTCGCGGGCACAGCTAGT
>DWDX01000652.1:0-24133 GCA_018245675.1 Agara michaeli | reverse complement strand
AAATTGTTTTCTTCTTTATAAGGCATATTATATACTTACATTTAATATACTTCATACATATTTATAGTTATCATTGCTCGGCTGTACATGCCGCAAGCTGTGGTAGACATGCAGAAAAAGCCCGCGAAAAAAAATCCTGGCTCTCATTTTAAAATAAGAGAAAAAGATTTGTTATGCTACAGTATGGTTTTAGTCTCAGCTGCCGCGAGCTTCAATCTTCAGAAAGCGAGCACAGTCGGGGTGCACGCTCAAGCAATTTAAATATAATTGACATCGAAACTGAAAGTCACGCGATCTTGTCGATAATTTGTCCGTCTGTCTGTCCGTAAAATTGGTCATTGGCCGGCGTAATTGTGATTTATAACTTGTTTAACATCTTTTGTTAAGAACAAGTATTGTTTGCTTTTTTTATCGACGCTCGTAACTTGCTGACGCTGGCGCGATCGATCCAAAAGTTACCTTACTGTGTTCGTGCTTGATAGTCATTTTAAAATACTCTCTCAAGAGACGGCTACGTCAATGCATTTTTAAATTAATTGATTTCTGGTTTTGTAAATTAGTCAAATAGTTTTTTTTTTTTTAAATATGTTGCACAATTCCACAGGTTTAATTAAGTGTATCTAATACATAGGAATTTTAAAAAGTCGATCTACAATTGAATATAGAAAATGTTCCACTTTATACGGTAGAACATGTATACATTTCGCCTGGGGCAGTAGGAATACTAACAGTGAACAAAATAAACTATTTTGACAGTGCGAGCGAAGCCGCTGGTAACAGCTGTTTCACAATAAATACGAAATACTTAGCGTATGTTAGTATGCAAAGAGTTATCTTAAGCTGGATAATACTTGGGATAGATTTACTAGTTCCATTCACTTAAATGAGCGGGAAAGTGCACCCTGCAGCCGCCGGTGGGTAAATTTCACGGCCATAGCTCTTAATGAATATCGAGATAACACAAAACAGATCATTTAGTTCAGCTATCGGCCAGCGGTATCTCGGCTTTATGGATAACTAGCCCCGGCACTCGTACTAGAGAAAGAAGGAACAACTAACAGCAATGTTTGCCCAGTCTGTACAAAATTTCTGGTCACTTCTTCAGGAAACGAATGAAGTTTGTGTTCCTAAATAAAACAAGTAACCAATATCGGTGGGCAGTTGATTTTTTCGACCGTTTTATTGTCCCCACTGCTGGACACGGTCTCCTCTAATGGAAAACGATTTATGGCTATAGTCGTTCACGCTGTCTTCACAAATTTCCGTAACGTTTTTGTAATATATACTCTGGATGTGGTGTCCTCACGATGTTTTGATGAATATGCAGCCAAGTTAAACTGTGTACGAATTATTTACGACTGCGAGCGTCAAAAATCCAAAGACTAATCGAACGACGTAGTTAAAGTCAACAGAAGACTCCCAAACATTTAAATGCTGGCCCACACGAAGTAAGTAATTGGTATTGCTTAATAAATTCCTACAGCGGACAATGCAACGACCAATTTAGATGTAACAGATAAAACTGACAGGCGATCCGGCGTCCGATACCGTCGCGCCTGTCGGGTGATTGTTTACTCGCCATTATAAAATGGTCACTTACGCCTAAATAATTATTTCAATTGTGTATTTGGATAATGTTCCCGAAATTAAGTATCAAATGTTATAATACGTATATCGCGTGCTTAATGGGACACTGACTCATTGAAAGTTAAGTTAAAATTTAGTTACGTACAGATACAGAGACCTTTTTTTACTGTGATCTAATAGATAGTTAATCAAATGTACAAAACACTAGCACTTATAATTAATTAATAATTTAGTTTTAATTTTATTCATCAACAAGTACGATAAGGCCTCATTGCGAGATCTTCTTTTGTTATTTCCCAAAAATCGTCTTTTTTGAGTTTGTGGATGAATGGATATGTACATATATAGTAATTACTCTACCAGTCAACCCAAGTACAGCATTTAGTCCACCACTGTACCTACGAGCAAACCGTATATAAATGTTTTTTTTTTTTTTAATATTCATATGGCTCCACAGACATGCCGTCCGTGCCTTTTTAAATTATTTTTTTCTCATTTTCTCCACTCATTCTTGTTTAGGTTGGTTTGTTAATTTTTCTAAAAACGAGATGTCTCTATTGCGGTTCGCCATTTCGACGTTGTAATCCTCTATCCTGACCGCTGAGACAAGAGTGGCTCTTCTGATGAAGAACTGCAAACTTATTTGCCATTCGTCTATCGACGCGGTAACCTTACGCAAGTATATACGGTTCAGTGGCTGGTACGGTGAAAGTCGATTACATTGATGCGATCTTGATGAGGTCGTCGATGCAACCACATCGCGCATCACTTTCTGTCATTCTCCATGTCGTTGCAGCGTTGAGGTTCACGGTGCGGTCACACGAACGGCGGTCGGGACGCTCGAAACAGAATATATGTAGTAATATCTTAGGATACCTTCACACGGCAGCTGGTTAGCAAGGTATGCGATAATACGTTGCGTAGTTAATAATAATGATATTTTGGTACAACTAATTCTGATCCCAAACTAAGCAGGGCCTGTACTATGGTGACCAGACCACTGAGGAACTATATATATCCAGTTCTAAATACATACATATGTGTAGTTTAACATTCAAATATGGAACAAATCACAGTTCATTGAATTAACCCCATGATCCCTAGCTCAGAAGCCACTTTTATTAACCACAGAACCAATGAGCCATTTAGAATGTCATAAAAATAAAAATAACTTCATATGCTCCCTATATTGTATTACTGCATTCTTACTAATAAATCGATTCATTGACCGATATAATTTGATTGATTCGTTCATTCATTGATTGTCTGATTCACTATTTGTAGGTAACGTTCAATTTAACGCAATATTATCGACTAATCTCCTTACTGTTTTATCGTAATCCATGAATTATGCAATATTCTATAATTAGTGTTTTATAAAACTTCGTTCGAAATTTAAATTCGGAACATTCATTTCTATTTCAAAAACGATTATCTCATTATCAAAATGATCATAGTATTTATAGAATCTGTAAAACCGCGCGTTCTACGGCACTTGTCTGTAGAATGTTTAATTCAAACAGGGGACATTGTCCCCACGTGTCATAATCGTAACTCACATTATGAAGACATTATGAAATAAGTCACATGATTATTTATCTAAAGCTGTTACCTGGAGATAAACGTGATGAGCATGTTATCTTTCTTTAAAAGTTTTTAAAAGTCACTCGCTGTAACGATGAGGGAAAACGTGACGAGGAAACCTACACACCATAGGGTTTATCATAATTAATGTTATTTGCGTTGTGTGAAGGCTCTTCTTTAGTTGGCATGGTAGACAATGGCCTTACATGCCGGCGTAAGTGTATATCCTAGACCAAAATTATTTAACTAAGATTTTTAACAATAAACATTCTAATAACACTATTATATTTAAATCATTTTCACGTGCACACTTATCGTGATTGGAGTAACTTTAACAAATTGTAATATAGCTATCTAAAAAAAGAAACATTTTAGACACTAACCGATAGAATAGCCATTACAACTTTTATGCGCTTACAAATAATCTATTATCATTTATTGTTATTCATTAATTAAATAAAGATGTAAGGATGTATGTAATGATAGTTCAGCTTCGGATATAACCTGATGAGAAAGTAACACTGAAACCGGTGTGTATGCTTGTAGAGATGATAAATGTAGTAATACTAAAAGTTTACAAAGAAAGAGATATTCGGCAGTCTCCACTCCTTGTCTATCTATTTAGGGACCTGGCGTGATGGTTTAATAGTTAATTAATAAGTATATTAAACAATTATAGTACCTATCTTTTGTTAAGATCGATGGAGACAAAAAACCATACTTTCTCAATCGCGGGCGACTGTTAGCCTAATAATGTTATCAGAGCATCGCAGCAATTAGCAGAGAGACGGCCAGCTTCTGTGCAGATTACATCGGCGCAACTGTAATGTTGGCCTGAATACTTTCGTGTTAACTAGCGGAAGAGACGACGCTACCTTCGCGTTCGGATGGGACATCAATACCAATTGACAGCTAGTAGAACCGAGAAAGACACAGACAGATTATATATGTCTCTCTTTTACTGCTGAATCGTTTATTACCCAAAAAGCTGTGCATTGATTATAAAAACAATAAAACCAAAATATAAATAGGTCCGCAAAAACTTCTTTCGCCTCTTCTACTGTCACCAAAGTTAAAAGTATTCGACATTATCATATCTGAATTATTCTAGGGGGAACGTGAAGCACTGACTAGGCAAGCACTGACTAGACTGGTATAATTACAATAAAAAAATCAATGGTAAAAAAATATTTAAAATCAAACTCTTAGTCTCCCATATTAAATTTAGGGTGATGTCATTTTATTTTCCGTATTTATTTTAACAAACCCTCTCATTTGATACCTATATAATGGGTGTGCATAAATAATAAATGGTCCGCCATTTTAGGGCGTCAGCCATATTGCATTTACAATGACGTCACTAATTTAATCATGTGTTATCATTCTAACCGAACGTGTATCCAAAATTTCAGCTCAAACAGTTGGGGTTAACTGGTTCAAAATTCAATTACAAAATTTGACCTTCACATACTAAAGAACTAACAAGGAAAGTTATTAAAACTGAGAAAAAAATTGTCGTCGAACTATTCAACATACGTGTAGGTTTTTTGTATAGGAACCACAACACCTAGAAACCAGGAAGTGGTGGCGAGCTTCCGCAACGTGACACCGGCTACTTGCCTGCACTAACACAGTATAATATACACATTTGCAGTCGCATAGCTAATGCAGCGATACCGATACGCCGATGAAAGTAAAAGGTGTCAGTGCACTGGGAAACTGAGACCGCATCGGGAAGTTGACGCCTTCATTACCTAGCCTTAGATCTGACGGGCTACTGTTCGCGGACTGGATTACTTAAACAGTGAAACAGCCGAGTAATATTTTATAGATAACAAAACCTTTTTTTCTTTTCTTCATCCTTTCGTTTCTCTTCTTTATCTTTAATATTTTCTTCTTTATTTCTTTTTGTCTTTTGTTACAGCATCAGCTGGTCACTAATTTCTACCCGTAAAATGTGCAATGCATTGTTGCTGTCTGCTTAAAAAGTGGAATAGAAACAAACATTAATAGTAAAACACGCAACTTCCTAAATCAATAATCGTATTCGGGTTTTCCTCGCCATTTTTACGGTCTACTCAGCAGTGCGTAGAGCCGATGAAAACGTAATTAAATTCTGTGTTAATTGAATGTTGACTTGGTGTACTTTATCTATTAATGATAGGTTAAAGTTTGGCCGCGATCATGACCGATGAGAAGCCTAGAGGCGTCCATGGATTAAGCATGTTAAAAGCCTTTTTTGTGATTTGGGGAAACCTTCAAAAAAGTACTTCTACCAACAAAAATTCCTCCAGTGGCTTTAGTCTCATCTGATGAGACTCCGGGATCTCCAAACGGAAGGCACCGGCCATGCAGCCCCACATATCGTCGCCCTTCCCATTCCTGCAATCTTATTAGAGATTGGTTGCAGACGCCTATTGCAGAAAGCGGCTCTTTATAAAAATCCATTTTGTCGCCAAGTTTAACTCCTCCTGCTGTTGAAAGTAAAACTGCCAGCGTCAGGGTGAGTTTTCCAAACACGATCAGGCCCATGATTGCTTTTTAATGCTTCACTCCGATTCAGTTGGGGTCGTTCACCTCTCTCTGAGCTGATAGCCGATAGCCGATCGTTAGCAGCTGAACCGTTTTCTTCTTGATGGTACGATTCAACAGGTTTTGCTGGTCTCTGATGATGATTATGATGTATTCCATGATAACCTTGGTTATGGTCGCCACTTTCAGTATTTAGGTTACTTTAAGTTGTTGTCATACTCAAGTCTAACTTATAATTGATCTGAAAAGCATCATCATCATCATCATCATACCGTCACGCCAGGTCCCTAACGGGGTAGGCAGAAAGCACCGAGTGCAAATCTGAAAAGCAGCTCTTATTATATTGATGTAGTTGAAGTAGCTTGGTAGTAGTAGGACATAAGTGAAGTTTTCCTGGTGACAGTTGCTAAGTTCTTTTAGATGAAAAAAACACAGTTGTAAAAAACTCCCAGCACTCTTTCACATTCCGATAAGTGAAAATTGTCCATGTTGCATGGTGCTGGTTTAATTCCATAAGGCTGTGTTTTTGAATATCAGGCTAAAGATTGAATAGGAGTACACCTGGTGGTATGTAAGGCATAGATTACGGTTATCAAACTTGCCTAGAAAATGCCTAATCATTCTAGATTGGGATAATATCTGTCTGCCCGATAGCGAACCGCTAATGACTGATCGCTATATTAAAATGTCAATATATAGTTAAAATGAATTTAATGAACACAGTAAAATGTAGATTCGTATAGTTGTTTAGAAACCGTGATAATGATCAGTAAAAGTCAAAGTCAAGGAGTGCTTGTTCGTCCATCATCAAATTTAAATGTTTCCGCGGTTGTTCGAGTGGCTCCGTAATGATGGACGTAATGGCGGTGACGCAATACCAGGCCCATAGCACATCGCGACCGCATACGGGCTCCGCGTGACGTAACACCGTGCGCCATAAGGCACAAGAGGTAGCGGTAGCGGTTTATCACGAAAATATGTCATACGGAAAAACGCAAAAGTTAACGCGCTTGTTTGTAAAATTCTTGTAGATTTAATGAAATTAGTGGTTGTGTTATGTGTACTGGTTGGCTATAGTAAAAGCGTAATTTTAATTTCACAGTAATCTGAGATAATGTAGGAATTGTTTTACCATCAATAACCTAGAAGTCGCCTACAACAAAAATATATTTTCTTATATGATCATCATTGTCACCCATGCTTCCCCTAAAAAGCGCCATCATGCGCAATTCTATCTTAGGAGTTTATATACGGTTTTTTTTAATAGATAGAGTGATTTAAGAGGAATGTTTATATGTATAATGACATCCATTAATTTGTAGAGAAACACTGGTATTTTTGAGGTGTCTAATGTGATGTCGTAAATAATTACATTTTGGTGGTGGTGGCAGGACGAAGTCGCGGGTAAAAGCTAGTTACTTGTATAAAGCAATGATAAGACTTTTACAATGCTCACATTATAAGACATCCCGCTCCCGCCTCTGTCTTGACAATCCGCTAGCTTAAGAACAGTGAGACGCATTCCGTTGCGTACGGCTGCATTATGTGCTGAACCTATACAATTTCCTATCGGTTTACGTAATGGCGACAGAATCACTTTGAATTAAATCAGGCGGCTATGTACAATGGATGCAATTGAAATTTTGGCTTTCGTGAATTAATCTAATAGCATATTACACAATAGGCGCATTGTACTCGCATTGTCACGTCTTGAAAGAGGGAGACGGCACCAGTCGATAATATAGCAGTCTCTGTCTAGTCTATTATACGTATAACTAGTTTTCATTCAATATCAGCAATTTTATCGTATCAGTATTGGTTACGGACCTCTTTTGAAAATGAAAAGAAAACCTTAATCTTACGGGTGAGTGGTAACGTAAGGGTAAGAATTTAAAGCCATAAGAGAACGTGACTTTCATAGTAAATTTTTCGACGGTATTAATCATTTTAAAAGTATTTTCTTAGAAGTAACTTTCTAAGAAAACAATAAAGGATTGATGGTTGCCATAGGTATGGCTGGTAACAGCTAAAAGGAAAATAAGGTCGAATATATAATATATAGTAAACGTATAATAAGGTTATCGAGAAATCCATTTAACATTATACCTCCGAAGCCTCCAATGCCTCCACACTGTTACTATTAAGTAAGAAATAATACTGTGAATCACGATCACTGACTGCACTGTAAAAGAAAGCAAAACCGACTTAGAATTCCAAAATGTATTGAAACGCTATTACTGAAATCAATTTTGCTATTGCTTCCAACTTACAATTCCAAAATTTAGTTACAGCAATTTACGTGAGTGATTGCTAATGATATCATCCGAATATTATTGGCGAAAATGATATTATCATAAAACAAAATCTGTGAACATTAGTATTATTATTGAATGATTCAAAAGAATACAAAAGATATTATGGATTGATTCACGATCGGACAGAAGCTTAATTTGCCGGTTGGGTAGTCGTATCGCGTCATCGCGGCTTCGAACCCGTGACCCTGGAGAGTGAAAGCCGAGAAATTGCCATCTAGAATTACGAGTACATCTATACGATTGGATTGGAATGGAATTGTAACGATAGTGAATTTCCGTGATATCGATCATTAGTACGATCACAATTAGACGTGCGCCAACAACGCTACCCGTCTTTAATTAAAAAATAGCTAACATTTGTCATTGATTGACAGGCGATAATGGCTTAGTGGTTTGCATTTGAGTTTCTCACTGTGAGGATGTGCGTTCGAATCCCGATAGTCCTCTATGACTGCAAAGTTACGTGCGTTTTGTAAATTAAATGTAACTCGCTATAACGGTGATGGAATACGTCGTGAGAATAATTTGCACACCTTAAAATTCTCCACAATGTTTTCTGTGGTATATGAAGAGAGCATTCATAGCTTGGAGAATATTATAGGAAACTTCTAAGGTTTTTTTCTTTAAAATAAAAAAAAAAACCTTTGCCTACGTTTTCATCAGATCATTTCAAACAGCTACGCTACGCTACGTTAGGGCGTAACATTTTCTATTAATACTAAAACTTGTCTGGAAAACCATTAGTTTCTGTCTACCCCTATGTCATATAAGCGTGACTTTATCTACACATATAGTATTTTTCTAAAACAAATATTTCCAAAACGTATTCGATATAAATTGCTTGCGTTTCGTCTTTAATAGCGGTCAGTAGTTACACTTTTGATAGTCTGAATAATATTTTAAACTCACAAATAGAAAGGTGCCAATTACTTAGTGTGAGGAGAGAAGGGTGAACTATTTCAGATCATTTATACAACATATATCGGGGCTAAAACGGCGCTACGTTTTAAATTAATTAAAATCGATTAATCGTTGATAGTTTTATTAACATTCGACAACAAATCTTTGGGAAGAAGAGCTATAGTTCAAGATATCGTTTTTCCATTAGGAGGAACATTTGGTCAAACAATATGGTCATGGCCGTCGAACTATGTAGGTTTGACAAAAAAAATCGAAATGTCACCTATATTTGAATGAATATATCATTCACTTACAACAATTATGTTTTTGTGGAAATTAGAATATTACACCGAAGTTGAATATTCAACGTTTGGTTCATCACTGTTCTAGGAGTATGATTACAGTTACATTCAGGAGACTAGTTACTCTTTTTTACGAACTAGCGTCTAAAACATTGCAGTAGCAAATTGAAAAGCGTCATTTTAAGCCCACAGAACGGGCGAAGTAAATGATAAAGCGTGCTACAATATCCCTTGATTCGTTCTCTTGTATGGGTGCTATAAGAATTTTCTCTTAATGTACATCGGATAAGGTAATAAGAGTATCAATTACGTATCGTTAAAATATTTAAATTGACAACGTTCCCAAAATTGCCACAACACGTATTTCATATTTCCCTATATTTATTAATATTCCTTAACTATAGAATAATTTAAAATAACGTTAAAAAAATTTAATATACATATTCGTGGAGGCACTGGACAATAACCATAGACAAACCCAAAAAAAAATTAAAAAAAGAATCAACAAGAACAAACAATGGATATGACCAAAACCCGTTAGGAAAGCATGATCACCTTCTCCAATACACCTTAAACTGTACGACCTGATTATGGGTACAAAAGAAGAAAATTATTAGTATTTCGGAAATTATCAAAATATTTCATATTAAATAGCGTAATTATAAAATAGATCCATACGTTCCCATGACATCGTTATCCCCGGGATGTAAAGGTAACGACACCCATAGCTCTATTGCGGAAACGGATATTAGAAATCCATCGATTTCGACCGTTTAGTGTAGATTATTTCGGCGTATGATACATTGAAAATGCAAATATTCCGTCCAAATGGTAATACCACGAACAAACGATTAAGACATCTCCAACCTTGACCGTCAGCCGGTAGATCACCGTGGCGAACCGATTCGCGCGCCACGATCTAGCTGTGCAGGTGAGAGTCGCTCGTCTCGAAGAAACTGACTGTTTTTGTAAATGAAACGCTTTGAAAATTTCTACGAACGGACATCGCATTCCTTTGGGCACAGTCATAAGGAAGTGCAAAAGCACTAAGCTACTGAAGCTCGCTAACGTTCTACGCGATTCAAACTTTAAAAGCAGTGGGAAAGTTCGTTTTTATTCTATATGGTACATATTTTCGTACTTTATCCTATTGCGATGCAGCTTGGCAATGGTCACATGCACTGTTGCTGGAGTAGCTCCAATTGAATCTTTTTACTGGTTCATCGACTGTAGTTACCTAGTTATATTAGAAACAATACTTTTTAACATGAAAAAAGTTAAAGTTATGTATTTGCAATGTAATAGTTTCTTTACATACATTGTAGTCCTGGAATCCAACAAGTAAACCTGGTGTCGCTTTTTTGTTGTTTCAAATAATACAATAGATTCTTATTTAATATCCGATTTCAGCAAGAAACAATGTGAATTTGAGTGGGAAAGATGAGCGCACAAAGTTGAATGCACCTTATATTAATTGATATATCTGTAAACCATGTTCTTAGCGCTAATGAGGGATTCAATTATCATAGAATGACGTATTACACTAAAGATTGCATGTCAACCGTCTTTCTCGAACAGTTATGGGGACAAAAAGTAGGTTGACTAAACACGCATGAGATAATATACAAAGTAAAGGCGATAGTAATGGGTCATTCAAAACTGCAACATGCAGTTTGAAGAAAACGTCATTGTGTTATGTAACATTAAGCATAATTCGGAACTCAGCTGTTTTTCTCTAACTTTGCCTGTTACCATCGATTTTTCGACATTCTCGTTGGTGTTTCTTGATAAGATTTTTTTTTCAAAACAATCCTTCTGCTTCTTTTCAATACACATGGTCTTCAAAATTAATCACCAGCTTCTATAAAGTAACCGCGAACAATACAAGATGGACTAATTCCATTACAATGATCGTTGCAATCTTTCAAACTGGAAAATTAGCAAAAACCATATCATTTAGAATCTAGCGGATTGGAGAGTTGTTCGTTTGATTTCACGCATTGGAGACACGAGCTCAAGCTCTTACCGATATGAAAGAAAACAAAAGACAATCAACTGTCATTTATGTGACTCCTTATTTTATTGCAGACATTATAAAATAATGTTCGCGCTTCAGCTATCTTTTTCTATGTAATCATACGGACACTTAACCAACACGTGTTTTACGAGCGATACATCCGATAGTAACGAAGTAAATGAAGATCTTGCAATGTTTCCGGTTTTTTTTCAAGCATACCAGAAAAGTATACTAAGAAACTTCAAAAATGTTATTGACACTAAGTACCAATTGTGTAAAACGAACTACTTCTTCCGACAAATAGAATTCGTTTCAGTTTAAGGCCTAAGGCGGCATCACAGTCAAGAACACTTCTGAATATATAACTAGGTGCCGGGGAGTTGCTCTTGGTTTTATTAACTTCTAAACATATATAGTATCCGTCTCACTTGGCAGGGAAAACATATTATTATCCCAAAGTGTTCTGTACATTAGAGATTTAACTGGAAATTAGCGTGGTTATCGGATGAAAAGCCGAGCTTTCCATCAAACACTATTATTACATCGTAATCACGGATAGTTTTGTTGGTAAAAGTGGTTCAAAGGACGGACAGATTGGAATAATGATCTAAGTTTGAACAAAATACGTAGGCATTGTGGGTTTGTAACAAATGTGTTATGAAAAAAAAGTGGACTTTGAAAAGCCGCTTGGCTACGAACTACGATGGTTATGAAAAGACCGTAGCTAGTGGCAATCTTTAGTCTCTGCCTTCCTCTATGGGAAATAGAACTGTAAATAATAAAATATGATGTTCTCTCTTGGCACCGAAAAACGTTGTGGAAGTTAAAACTTTAGACTACAATATTATATAATTTATCATACATCATTACATAATTCATCGTTTTAGTTGCTTCAGAATAATTCTTGTCGAAATAAAATCTGTGTAATTTTCAGTAAGATAACAATAAAAAACTTAAATGCCTACATGCAAACGGGTATAGTAAAAAATTCACATGTAATATTTACTTCGAAAGATTTTCAGTCTTGAATACATGTTTTTTTTTTTTTGAACCGAACTATTTTCTTATTACAACGAATCCATAGATAAGTAAAAAATACAGCTTATACCTACGTATTATTTTAAAGACTACGATTACATTAATATTACGATTTAAAATTCATGTAACAATTACAAATCTTACCTCTTGGGCTGTAGGCATCAGTAAAGTCCGACAATATTGCCAAAATTAAAAATAATATCACACACGCTATGGAAACTCGCCACGGTACCGCCATGTTTAAAAAGCACTGCACCAATGATTTTCAATTCATTATCTGTTACAACTTATTTTTTAAACATCTTAACCTTACATCACCATTATTTTATTTGTCTTTTTTTAGTTATTGTCAATAAAAGTTTGTGTTATTTGTAATTTCATTAGACGTTGGTTTTGTTATTTCGCGCGGTTTTTTTAGTTGGCACGTTCGGCCTATGATTGGAACGTCCAAATATGACGGTGTCCGAATTAGAAATGGCGGGCAAAAAGGCGCGCGCACACAATTGTTGTTATTGACTAACGATCCACTGTTTTTACTTTTTTCCGTGGTGCGCCGGCGCCTTATCCCCACTGGGAAAATGTGGCTACGCTCGATCAATAGAGGCGTCCTCAACCTAACGCAGTAAATCTATGTGCATCTATGTATATGTGTGTGTGTATATATTATATCTACATTTACACGTCATGCTTTTGGATTACAATTAACCTCAATCAAATTTGTTATAAAAAATTCTATCTCCCATTGTTGGGTGCCGAGCTCTTCTCCAGTGATTGCAGGACTGGAACAATCTCCACCATTCAACCTGCAAGCTTGATACGTAAGTTTTATACCACGGGCAACCATATTTCAAACAGTGGAACAAATAAAAAATTATACCATCACAAATCACACACAATACAATTTTTAATTTTCCACATTTCTCTCAATAAATTATTAATGGATGAGTGTTTGTTTGAATATATTATCTCTAATTTTTATAATATTTCCATCAAGTTTTTCAATGTTGACAATTCATTTATAGTGTGTAAATGTTGTCAAATCCTGTCTATAGAGAGTGAAATGAAGGTACGGAGGCGCGTGCGCCGCTTACGACGAATAACATCAGTCGCGTAGCGACTGCACTGCCGTGCGCTTGTAATAAGAAAAAATTAAAATTAAATAATGAAAATCTGAATTCCTCAATAAAACAAGGAAAACAGCTAGTTTTTAATATTGAAAAAAACTCTTTATATAGTTACTATCCGAATAAATAGGTAATTAAATAATACATTAGATACCACTCAAACAACAAATCGAATCAAAAATTATGTTACCTATTTCACCCAACCGATTAATGACCGCATTATGTTGCTATACCTAAAACACGTAGAGCTTCAGAGACGACGCCACCAAAGAAAAACAGAATTTTTCAGTAATAACCAAATGGCCTACCTAAGTGCTACTATTCATCTATAAATATAAAGTCATCTATAAATAATTGTGACGTTGAAGGAATCACTAGTACCATTGAAACATAACTATAAATATGCTTTATAAAATAAAAATTATCTTCCATTAATTACTGTTTGGTTGCGTTCTACAGATTGGTTTTAGGCAAGCGTAGTTTTTCAAGGCACAGGTGACCATTGTGGCAAACTACGGCCTTACATTTATCGTTTTGATAGGGGACACTTGTCAGACAACGAAGAGGTGAGCGATATTCTCGTTTCAACGATTTCATATCTTTAGTAACTAGACAAGGGTGTAATGCACCTAATGGCATTTTACATATCAATGCTGGACATGTGGTCTTTCCCGCAGATGTGTGAACCTCGAAACACACTCCACCATGTTGCATCAATGCGGATTGAACGAAAAATACAATATATTATTCGTATTTATCTGTTCTTTAAAAATTGTGTAGGTGCCCTCGCGGATATTCCCTAGCATTTACAACAGCAGCGATATGTTGCCGTTCTTATTTAGCATGCATGCCTAGAGGAAGCTTGTTTTCCATTTGGCCATAAAGAATTCCAATTTACATTGTCGCGAATCATACAATAATATACGATGGAACTATGTAATTTTTTGAGTAACCTAAACAATATTGTTTCAATGTAGTTCTTAGCAGACTCTTAGCAAAAACGTCTTTGTTATTTTATCTGTGACTAATATAATAAATGTTTTGATATTAATATGCAAATGTTGTAAAATTGTAACTGTCATTGACACTGAAGGTATTTATTAAGTAGGTACTGTAGATTGCGCCAAGACAATGATAAAATCTATATTTATTATAAAATAACTTTCTCCTCATTCTGTCTGTGTCCAAGGGTTTCATAAACTCTTGGCAATAAACTTTGGTATGTGTGCTATTTACGAAATGAAAGGCTTTGTCAACATAAGTGTTGCTAGAGAGTTTTTAACACAGCAGTTGACTATCCGATCAATAAAATTAAACATCATAATACTATTAAATACAATTCTGCAATAAGTGCTATTCTGCCAACTATTTTGGTAATAAGATATATTATAGTTTTTTTAAGCGAGCACGCACACTACATTACGGCAGAATAAAATAGTACTGTGCTAGCAGAATAGCAAATACCTAAAAATGAGTATGTAATAAAATTCAATTTCGTAGTGCCTTCTTCTCAAGTTTGAAAGGAATCAATGAGATAGCGCCATCTATTGAATACAGTAAAACCTATCATTATTCTACCATGCTAACGCCATCTGTTGTCAATTTATAACAATTATTATAATAAGATCAATACATCAGAATACTTCAAATAGTTACCTGAAGCTACTGTAGATGGCGCAGGAAAGCGAGCAGAATGTTAAACTTGCAAGTTACCATAGGGTAGGCTATCCCTTTTCGACATTTAATAACAACGCATGAGTAAGAGAGATAGAAAATTATGAAGCCTGTCGATTGTCGAGGTAATGCAACTTAGCGTAAACAATGTCAGTTACGGGTGCAATTCCTTCGTGGTGAGTGAGTGATACCTGTTTATAATATTAAAAAAAATATTGCCGCGTGTTGCATATGGAACAAAAGTTATAAGAAATAGTGTTTACAAATTATTGGATATGTTTTGCAATTGGCTGTCTGATGGTGAATTCTTTGTGAGTTTTGTGTGATGCCGAAGATCTTACACTTAACGGTATTTAGTGTCGTGCTCGTGAACTTTTGTTCGTCTGAATTTTGAGACACACCTAGGTCGGAAGCCTGTTCTCGTCGAGAGAAAAACCCGGATGTACTAACATGTCTCATTTTTGAGACTTGTGATTCTAAAGTAAGTTAGTTCTATTTAGCTTTTTAGTTTATTTTTAGATTTTAACTATTTCCTTTGTTGTTATATCAATTACTTCTTTTTTCAATATTTACATCTGTAAGTGAATAATTCTGTTCATAAATTTACAATCAAAGTGTAAACCAGAAATTGTCCGTAGATTAAATAAGATGGCATTATGAATAAATTACTAACCACGTAATCTTGTGGAATGTCTGACATTTACAATGTTTACCTAAAAAAAGCTCAAAAAACTAAGAGCTGGCGAAGTGAGTCAGCGCAGTAATAATTTACTGTTCATTTGTTATTAAAATGCTAAATGGCTACTTGGAACCTTATGAACTGTGAGTTGTGGGAGTTTTGAAATGAAAAGGGTCAGGTTTATAACATTCTTTATTATTAATAGTGAGTATAAAATAAATGTAATGATCAATTTGACAAGACAATATTTATTATAGAAAATTCGATGTAAAACAATCACGCATTCTCTATTTTGACCAATTTTTAAACGTTTGAATGAAAGAATACTCCTTTTAACTATTAAGGCATTTTTAAAAAGTTAGCGTTTACAGGTAAACTGTTTAAATATACGCGAATCTTCGACAGAATGAGAATATTGTATTGAAAATGTGGCTAGTTTACACAACTTATTTGTAAATAGCAATATTGAGAGCTGCCTGAAAGTATTCGTACCTACGTGCTTATTCATAATTAGCCATACTAAACAATTTTTTTTTTCAATTACGTGAATGCAGAAAGATTCAATTACGTCTAATTTACTCGCTCGAAAGAAATCTGCCATAGATTCACAAATAGATTCCCTCGTTCTAGAAATTATCCTTACAACGATCGAACAAAAAAACACCATAATAAGTTAAAGAAAAACTCTTTGCGACAATTTTGCGTAAAATGTTTAAATATGATACGTAACTACTCGCTTTTTCGACTATTAATGCGATGTGAATGACACTGACATAGATTTTAGGTTACATCGATGTTTGACAGATGTTGGAACATCGTAAGGAAACTTGCACGCTTTAGTTATTCATAACGTTTTCTAAAGCGAGTTTTGCCTGCTACACCGTAGGTCGGCATGTTAGACTATGGTTTTTACTTTTCTCGATCACGGAGGAGACCGTGACTAACAGTGGGGCGATAAAAAGGTTGATCTTGTCCGAAAATAAAATGTGCAATGACTTTCAACACTGATACAGATGCATCAGCCTTATGCTGCATTTGTCTGTTAATAAATAAATAAAATAGACATGGTTCTGCGTTTATTTGAACTGTGTTTTAATGAGTTTATGTAGTCCTATAGATAGTCGCTTAGATAGCATTTAAAATTGGTAATAAAAAGAAAACTACCTTGAACTATGTTTATTAAGTCAGTGGTAATATTAAAATTCAATAAACGCACGTTCCGAATGTAAGTTGTAGATAAAAGCGGTCGAGATCACAGACGGCCTTGCGGCAGAGGTCCGCGCGCCGTTCCCCAGGCAGCGGCGTGTCGCGTCACGAGTCGGACATTCGCAGGCTCCAATGAATCATGGACACTTTCTTGTTGGAAACGTTACTGAATCTGAGCGTGTCAGCCTCAAAGAATGGGTCATTACAATTAATTAATATCTGGGAAATGTCTTGGCTCCCAACACATTTGAATCGCCACCACTCGTGGTTGCAATACAGTGAAAATAAAAAACCGTAAAATGAAATCGGAAAAAGTCGCAATATCGGTTAAAATCCTTACTAGCCGTCTATCCATAAACAAAATAGACGTGACTATAACTAGAGATAGCTTATTAAAAAAGTTTAATTTTTGTTATGTACACTCAAGTCGATGTGAACTACGTACGGGGCTTAAGCCATGTTTCCTGATTGTGTGTATGTCTGTGTCTTAATAATTAGGCCTAAGGTGAAAGGTGATTTGTGTGTGTGTGGTGGGAGATTATTGGGTTTTTGTACCTTATGTGTTACAGTATGTATTGTGTCAATACTGTAATTTGTGTGTGAATATATATTTTTCTTCTTTTCGAACACCGATAATGTATTACGCCAGCCGTTAAGGTGACTATATCAGATTACAGGATGTTTTACTCTTGAGCTGTTGTCGACAGGGCCAAAGGAAGTTATATGCGGGCGGGTGGATTGAGATTTCTGAGTATTTTAATCGCTTAGTGTACGTTTCGGTTCGATTCCCATCTTAAAACCATATTACAAATTTTTTCCCGCGGCGCGAATATCCAAAAATCATTATCTGCATTATTTTTTTTATACTTTGCAATATCAGATGTTTAACTTCTTTACAAATGAATTTTCATACAATCGTTTAATCTTTGTCTTACCTCCTTAGGGGTGGGTTTTCGAAAATTTGTTGCTTAGTACTTACGTAAGTATGTAAAGAATCTATCATCTACAAAAGGATTTTAGGATTCTAAGTTCAGTTGTTTGATGTGTGCGTTGATTTTTGGGTCAGTGACCTTCCTGTTTTATATTACACAGGATATTCTGTGTACTGAGTGCCAGTGTTTGTTCTTTGACTGGGTCTAAAAACTTCTAATTGTACAAATATCATTTAGAAATTTTGGAAATCCCCAGCTCTGAATAGTTTGAGAACCTACCACGGCGTGTAAAATGTCCTTAGATGTTGTTACCATTGCTAATGAAAACATCGCGAGGAAACCTGCACATCTTAGCGATGTTATAAACATTTGTATTAAAACAATGTTACTGAGTTGTGTGAAGTCTGCCAATCCGCACTTGGCCAGCGAGGGCACTAAAGCCCAAAACCCTCTCACTGTGCGAGGAGACCAGTCCAGCGATGGAACGGTTTCGTTCTCTGCCTTCCGCTCAGCACCGAGACATGTAGACATTAGCCGCGACGCTGACGAAACGTGGAGCCAAGGTGAACGACATTCTCACAGCGAGCGACAAGCGAACAAAAAGATGTCGCGAACCGAACTCACTTTCTTACGTTGAATCAACACGATCTATCGAATCACACCGCCGCCAGCACGTATCGCGCTAGCACGCAACGCCTCGCGTAACAATGATGCAATTGATAATGATTGTTGTATATTATACTGTACGCACGGTTCTCGTTAATCTAGATCAACGATAAACGTTCGAAAAGTGATTCGTGATTACATTAAAATCGACTAGCTTTTCCCCGCGACATCGTCCGCGTGGAATAGTGTCTTTTGCAATTAGAGTATCCTAGGACATTAAAAAGCTATCCAATGTCGCTATTCCAAGCGGACGACATCGCGGACAAAAGCAAAAAAAAACATTCTTTTCTTAAAAAGTATCCCGTGTCACTTCTAATACTTCCGAGAATATGTGTACAAAGCATCATGATGATCGGCCAAGTAGTTTACGCGTGAAAGCGTAACAAACATACTTACGTTCACATTTATAATATTAGAAATGATAACGAACTTAATATGTCGTTGTTGTTACAAGTGTTTCTCAATATCGATATCGTTATGGTTGTGTTAAAATGGAAACTATGATTCTACGTCACCACAGTTACGTGGCGGCGACTTTGTGACACACGGTCAAATTGTTAATGCCACGCAGTAAAGTAACGGTCATAGTTTTCAGTTTGCGACTGCCTTCCGATTCCGAATTAGGCAATTGAATACTTGTGCTATGGTAACCGGACAGCTGATAAACACACATAATTAACATGCATACTATATAATAATTTCTGTTTTAATTACATCCAGTAACAGTACAAATAAATGGGGCTCATGACACCAATGTTTGTATTGGCGGAATCGAACCCAGGAACATCGGTTTCGGAATAAGGTTCTCTAACCACTAAACTACGAAGCCAGTCTAAAATATACACATCTGTACGTACGCTTACATAGCTATAAAACTTAACCTTAACTATACTTATTTGTGGTTACGAAAAGAATTGCAAGATTAACATCGCAATGAACTCTGAAAATAGTATCACGGGGGCAACGACCGCTATGAAAATGTTCGATCTAATACAACTCCGTACTTATTAGTCATCAATCAATATATTTTTTAATTCTTTCTTTTTCCCTTATTAGACGCGGGTATCCGCACATATTGGGAAGGTTTAAGGGCGGTTAAGTGTCGGTTTACTGACTTCGCACATTTTATCTAGACATCTACATCTATACATAAATAAAATTGTCTGTCTGCGATTTCAAAATAACTGTGTTTCTCAAGTGGTTTTAGTTATTTACAGGATATTAAGACAAACATTTTTACATTTTTGTCTTTCTGTTTGTCCACGATAATCTCTGGAACCGCTGAACCGATTTTAATGGAAGACAGAGGAGGTTATAGGGCAACATACAGGCTACTTTTATCCCGAAATTCCAACGGTATCGGGATTCGGGAAACGGAGAAGTCTATGTTGTGTAGGTATCCACGCGATATTTCCTTCACCGCTATAGCAAGTGATGTTTAATTTTAAAACGCACGTAACTTCGTAAAGTTTCGTCCGGACCGTCTCCGGTCGAAATCTTCAGTCTATCTCCGTCTATCCCTGTGCGAAAAAGCCGTAATATATCTATAACGAGATTAAAATACTAACATCACGTTCTAATTTCTAACTAGAGAGTTAGAACATAAAAGCTGGGTAGACCCAGGTTTTATGTCCAGGGGACAATATAATATTACTGTCTCTTTTCATTCGAATGTTTTTAAAAACAATGGAAAACGCAGCCCGTGAAGCTGTCAAAGGAATGTTTGTTTACTCTGTACAACGAGAGAGAAAATCTATTTAAAACTATAAAGGCGAGCCATTTTCAATGGAGCTATTTAGTTTTGCTTTCTTACGTACAAGAGAGCTGTCGTTGTGTTTTTGAGACGGGTTTTTTGATACTGAACGTCAGTTTACGGAGACGACAAAAACTACGATTTCTAAAAGTATGAGATTATTATAGTCTGTGCTGGAAATGTAGGGTTAGAACGGATTTTAACGTTGTCTAATTGTATTCAAGAAAATTGGTACAGTAATAGTATAGAATAGTTGCGTTTCCAGGAACACTGAATGAATGATATACTATGTATTTAATATACAAATAATTTGTATTATAAATCTGCTTAGTCTTTATAGTTTTTACATACAAGGTCAATATCGGCTTATACATCACAGGTCAATAATAAAGTCTTAATAGATAATAAACTTTTCGTCATCTAAATCTCTTAATTTAACCGATCATGTTAATAATACATTTTAATTTCATTATTAATAACATATTGCAGGCAGAGCTACTAACAGCCCATCCATCATTTACCGATGCAATATCGAACCGAATGACGCATCGGAAACTCGTATTTCATTTAGTTAATTAACTGTAAGTAACATTATTTGTATATATACAATATATTTCTAATCACTTTGTTGAAATAATCAAGTGTTGCTGTTAATTCGAATGTTGAAACAATGAAATAACAGGTACGTACTTAATGGGAATGTTGATGGATGAAGGTGCCTAGTGAGACCAAGGCTTTCGTGCCTCCACGAAATAGGACAGGCTATTCTGGCGTTTGGGGGAGTCCAATCTCCGAAATTGGCACGTGTGTATGAAGCGTGATGAATGTAGAAGAAGCACATCAGGACTTGCAGGATAATATATTTTACACTGTACTTTCTACCTACCTCGTTAAGGGTCTGGCGAGATGGTATAATTGTTTTTATATGCAGTACCTACTTAATAGTTTACAAAAATTTGTTGGTTTGTGAAAATTTTTCGTGTACCGCAATTTTCTAAGACAAAATATTTTGAATTCGATCGCTAAAAAGTATTCCAATATTGGAAAAGGTTCGTTTTACAACCGGCCAGTTAGCTGCCTTGATTGCACAGTGGTATAACACGACCATTTTAAGTAAACTTACAGTTACAAGATTGTATACGGATACCGCATCACCTTCCTGCTTTGCGTCGTGCGTTCTTATATTGATTACGTCAGTTTTAACATTTCTATATATAAATAGACCCTTTTTTAATCGTACTATTCCATATTCCATGCTAATATTATAAATGCGAAAGTATATTATTTGTTTGGCTGTTCTTCTTTCACGTCACAACGGAGCAACGGATCGATGTGATTTTTAGTATGGAGATAGTTGAAGGTTTGGAGACTGACATAGGGTACTTTTTCGCGGAAAAACACGTTTTAATCAAATAAACACAACAGATGGCGTTATGGGCGCAATAATGGTAATGGTGATCAGTTGAATAACGACTAGCATAATGATTACGTGTAAATCGCGTCTAAGGATCGTCGCATACTGTGTTAACTTGTCTATCGCCATTTCAAACGTTCACTCGAAGAGGCGTGTACGACGATTTCTCTGCTCGTTTCCGACTTGATTACTGTCATTTAAATATTGACAATTATACGGCACGAGGTGGGTTATTTGACTTTATTGATTTCGATTCGGAATCGATTTGGTTCAGTGTGCGTCGACCTTTAAGCGGCTACACCACTTGTTCTCCAGTATTCTCTACATCGCTCGTTACGTAACGTTCTATAACACTATAAACGCTTTGTCGGCACACACAATACCAGTTCCTGTAAGTCACGTAACGAACCCCGAGTATTTGAAAACATGGCCGCGTTTTGGTTTCTTTCCGTCACGTATTCGCACGTAAGTTGCTTTTATTGCGTTTTATGCGAAACAATGCGAACGAGGATCGTACCCAGGTACGTACATACATACAGTCAAGCGCATTGCTTATAACGATTTCTATGAACTATAGTCGTGACAATTCCTTCGCACCTTCAACTCATATCAAACTCGTCTACATCTTCGTCTATTAGGGTTAATGTTCTGGAAATTTCGAACGAAACTGAACCTCTCTGACTGTTTAACTAACCTAACTATGTTAACTAAACAAAAATTCCTATGAAGAACAACAAAAAAACCCGCTTCATTCTATTAATATGCTAGCTTCACTTATAAAAATACAATTCAAAGTTATTGTATCATACCAGCACGCGTGGTCACGGAATATCAGATATCTATATGCATACAAATCTGATGTGTTTCTTCTGCACTCATAAATGTACGGTTTCGGATAGTCGTGACTCCCCCGCCAGCCAGTGTCATATCTATACGGGACAAGGCAAATAATTCTCGATCTCCTTCGGCACCTACGTCCATCAAAATTCGCATTGTAAATATTCAAACAGTTAGACGAAAATATGTTTATACACAACGCTTTCTTAAACCGCGGCCATCTTTGATTAATTATGCAACAGAGAGGTATGTTATCATTTCGTTAAAAAATTTGAATAAAAGTGAAATTGAATAGAGAATAAGCGAAATGCCTATTTTAATATTATACGCGAACCTGCCCAGTGCGGAGATTATTTTAATGTGTTATATGTATGTATATTATACATAGTATAATACATATACTACATAATATATAATTATACATAGTATAATTATGTAACGCAGGGAAAATATTAGTTTCACTTTCCGTATGATATTTTTATCGCTGACTTTGTTTAATGATAGTTTAGTTTTATTTACAGTAGTAATCCTTTTACGCAGATGGTCGAATTAATAACATGATCCATCCGCTCCAAACTTGGGATTCGCTAAGAATAAACTCATTTCGATATATTCTTTAAATGCTAATGTTTATAGCTTACTATATATATGCTAATGCATATAATTGCTAATGCAAACAGCGCCGAAAATGGTTTTAACAATAATAATTGTAGTTGCACAGTTACTTCCCATAGGTATAGACAGACACTAGGGCTTTCCACTGGCTACGGTCCTGACACGTCTTTCATCTCTTCCACTTTCAAAGTCGGTAAAATAATGACTCGCCTATTAACGATTCCCTTGATCTTGTCTTCCTATCACATTCCTCAAAGCGAAGCGGCCTCTCCGAAGTCCACTTCTCACGTGACGGGTTACGAGGCACGTCGCTGCTACTACGGTTTTTAATTGTCACCCACGAGAATTTGAGTTTTAAATGTGTCACCCGCGAGAATGTACAAAAATTAGCGTTTTATATAAAGATTTATCTTATTAAAATGCGATTACAATACAAATTAATTTGAAACTGTAATTAAAATTGGAATAAGTTTTCTATATGTAATAAAATGTTATGTTTATCTTTTTTGTTCAGAGAATATAACGGACCGGCTCTCCGTTACCATTGTTACTTGATTATACTAATTAAGTAATAATATAACAATGAACCTTACAACCTGAGCGCTTTTAATGAGAACAAAAAAATAACCTTAATTTATTAATGGACAAAGAATGTAACCATAACATTAAATCGACTTCGCTTTATTTAAAAAAAACGATGATATTATAATTAATTGTCCAAAAAATTGCTTACGGCTTAAAATAGTGAACCTGTTCTAAATCTGATTGTGTAAAATGACTGATTATATCAGTGAATCATTTACTGATAGTTTGTATATAATCAACTAGCTTTTGCCCGAGACTTCGTCCCGCGCATATATTATTATACAAATGTTATTATAAATATAAACCTTCCTCTTCAATCACTCTATCTATTAAAAAAAACCGCATCAAAATCCGTTGCGTAGTTTTAAAGATT
>DWDX01000651.1:0-24133 GCA_018245675.1 Agara michaeli | reverse complement strand
GATAGAGTTATTTGGCACTCGGTGCTTTCTGCCTACCCCGTTAGGGACCTGGCGTGACGGTATGTATGTATGTATGTGTAAACGAATGTTCTTCAAACGCATAGGCAGCAGTACTAATAACAATATTTAATACGTAAACATTGAAAATACACACTAGGATACATACCAGTATAACTTTCGTACCAGCAAATATTATTATAAAGGTGATGGAGATGATCTAGGTACTTGGCGACATGAATTTGGTTAAAACAGCATTCCCGAAAACAGATTAAGCAAGGGTCTATAGTGGAAACATGAGTAATTATCTTTTAGAACACTTTTTGGCTTTTATACCTTTCTTACAATTTCATTACTTTCGGGACCAGATGTGCGAGGCTGTTGTTAATGACAATACTCATTATATATGCTCTGATTTAAATGGAAATAAATTTCACGTCTGTTGCTCAATTTATTCACAGTAAGAAATCAAACGAGGAATCCATGGGCAAATGGAGTTATTAGGTGACAAAAAATTTCCAAAACAATTAATATTTTGGTACAAATCAGACACGGCCATTTGACCCCAAACTAGACGACACTTGTCTTTACTTCAGAAACCGGAGAACTAATAACATTTATATACAAATTTCTTAACAAATAGAATCTATTTATTACATATATATAAATAAATAAATAATAATGTTGTGCTCAGTCACAGAAAAAACTTTCGTGTTCACGGCAATTTTTTTGTCTTGGTTGGAAATCGAACACACCATATCGGACTCTGCGATTAATAATTGTCCATAATATTAGACCAAGGACTCTGCATATATCTAGAATGAATATTTAAAATTTAATTTGAATACTTACATTGATGAGATTGTTGGATTTTTAAATGTCATGAACAAAGTCAATATCCGCGGCGATTTACAGAAAGTAACAAATGATGTAAGTTCTGATTCGCGCAAATGAAGTAAATTTATTTGTCTCTTGAAAGCGAAGTAATATCCCGTTTGTACACAACAAGTTGATCGGAACGGGTCGGTGTTCTCGCTTTACTCCTTACTCGTATAGTTTCGGAGTTCTTAATTTCTTAGTTTGTTTTCAACTAAATCGAGTAAGAATTACACGACTTTGTGGCCAGTTGTTCATGAAGTTATATTTAAGGTATTTACCTTGTAACAGTCCTATGTTTTCATACGACTATTACCGTATTTCAGGGATTGTACAAAAGTTTTTTCCGAAAACGAATAGAGTTTTGTAATGCGAATGCATTGCGTTCATTGCTGTTATGTTATTGGGTCATTGGCGATAAACGTGCACAGTGTTGGAGTCTTGCCAGCATAGGAAGGCGGGCTTTGGAGGCACATACTATAATATTGCCTGAAGGTACAGGGTTACTATATTAATTTCAGTTTCATAAATTTTGGACAATCAGACATTGCACAATTATGATTAAGGCCAATTATACTGTATAATTAAAGAGAATTAATTTCGAGCGTTCTTCTATCATCCTTAAGTGTATTAAAAGGGAACGAAATAAAAAATGCATTAACAAAAACGCTGATATAGAGCATAGAAATAGTTGTCAAAATTTGAAGAAGAGTTTAGATGGAATTATAAAAGTTTGTAGTATACGGAAAAATTGTATACCTAATTGTATAGTCTATTTGTCATGTCCTTCTACTATAAAAAAAAACTTAATTGAGCCCTAGTTATGATAATAGTAAATAATAACGACACACATGTTCTACTTCTTTGGTTTCTTTCTATAGTACAATCAATAAAATACGCATAGTATGTATACGCAATACCACAACTCCATCACTAATTCATTGTACGATATCTACATAACAAAGCAATAAAGGGAAACTTTACAAGTTTGGAGAAACTTGCTTGCTTATTTTCCGGACTACACAAGCACATAATATTTGTGTTGTATCATATACGAAAAACAACATTTGATATGGTCTGATTAACATTTGTATACAGTACATTTTTACAAATACGTATCTGTAATTCGTTTGCAAGTAAATGTACATAGTATTTACATTGTAATGATATCAACAACAGATTTTTAAGAATCTCTGTGTGATTTTAAATAGGATGTTAATGTAATGTAATATAAGTGTTGCTACAGATAAATAGACAAATGGTGTGTTAAAATAAGTGTGTATACATGCTCGACTGTACATTTTTATGTCTATATTCATGCGTTCAGAGAGCACGTGATCCCTTATTTTAAAACCTTATGAGACCTATAGGATATTTAGAAATTTTGGCCAAAATTCGACATAACACAAGTAACTTTTTGTAAAATTTCATTTAAAGGACATTTTTAAAAATTAATTATCAATAATTTATAATTTTTTCAAACGACAATATCAAAAAACCAGTTAAATGTACCTACGTGATACATAAGCATTTATTTTAATATAAACGTTTCAATTAAAAAATGTTTTGCGAAGCCGTGAGCGACTTTATAACTAACGTATTAACGTATTAACGTATATGTTATGAGGCTTGGGATCCTACAATATTTTTCTGGAAGATTTTTCTCCTCGCATGATTTTGTATTCCAAATCCGTAGACGAAGATTTGTTAATACTCGTATAAATTTCCGAATTCTCGCTAGAGCCCTTAGTATTTTTTGTGCTAAGGCTTAGGGTCGGAGAAAATTAACGCAATCCTCTCATACGTGAATATATGTACATTATTATTATGTATTAATGTTCCAAGGACACAGGTACTTGTCGGACATACTATTTTTACATAATTTTCTATATCACTGATGAACATGAGGGATAAGAAGTGTAAAGATATGTAACTTAATGGTTTGTTTTTCTTTGTTTTCTTGCTTGATCTTACGTCGGTATCAGATATTACATCAGTAATATATATTTTGAAACGAACAATTACAAACCATTACATACCTATCCGTCTGTTATTAAATGTTTATTCCAATGCCTCTTTACCCCAACAGCATTTATACCTAAATATATTCATCCCGCCCTTTCTCACTTCAACTTGGTGATGATACAAAAGTACCAACCCTTTCCCTATTGCGACGTTGAAATGGATAGTTTCTGAAATATGTCAATATAACTTATAAATAACAATTCTTACAAAATAATTTTTCTTTTTATATTTCTTTAATCTTACGTAGATTGCCAGTTCAGCTGATGCTAAGTTTCTGAAATATATATCAGTATCATTCTTAATCGAATGTAATTCTAGTTGAATTTTAATTACAAAGTGAACTCCGTAAAACAAATTAAACAATCTTTTACACACTCGGAATTTTTAACTAAACCGATAAAATGTCGCTACGAACGAAACGCTTTCACTCCTGAGAATTACGTTAGTAATTGTCAAACTGAGTTGTTATACTATGGGGATACATAAAACAAATATCATTTTAGTGACGCTGTTACGATGAGTAGAACAAGATCTACAAAAGAAATGGAGCCAGGACAATTCTTCTTTGTATTTTTCCCTATAATCTGTATTAGGTATGTATTATTGCTACGAATACGTCAATTGCGTGATGAAATTTTTTTCTTAAATGCTGAGTTCAAAAATTTCAACCGATACCTAAAAATAAATGGTCAGATCAACTGCTTAATCTATTCTTGTTAGATTACGAATCTAACATTGGAAATTATACCGACAGTTTCCACGTGTATTGTAGGTATCAAGAACATATAGCCATAATCAAAAGGTATTTTAGACAGAGAGCGTTATATTACAGATGTGAGTATTTCTGATCGAAAATCAATGGCCATATTTACATATTTGAACATGAGTTATACATATTACACCGCAACGTCGTTCACGCAGAATCCTAAATTATCCGCATACTAACATTTATACTTTACCTCAGTCCTTTAGGCGTTTGAGAAGGGTTTAAAAAAATGTCTAAGTATCAACCTTATTTTTACGGTGTATATGGAATTGTAATGTCTTTGAAGTTGGTCTATGGGATATCTTGGGTAAATTTCAACTAAATCTGCTTAAACGTGAAAATGAAATAGTTAAGTAACATAAGCTTCACAAAGCAGAAAGCACGAGTACCAAATATCTCTGTCTTTGCCAACCTGACACGCTTCGTGCTACTCGATGCTTTCTGCCTACCCCGTTAGCGACCTGGCGTGACGGTATGTTGTTGTTGTTATAAACTTTAGATAGAGAAATAAGTTCATTTCGTTCATTTGTCTTTTATAGAAGATAGTAGGTATACTAGACGACAGAGTGAGCTTTATATAACCTAAAATTGATTTGATTGTAACTTTTCATAACCTTTAATTTCCAATCAACCTTCCAACTGGAATTCATTGTGATCGACGACAATCTTGGCCGCATGGTGTACCTGAGGCTTGAGTTTGTTTGATTATTAAATGAAACTCGTTTGTAATTCAAATGGATTCAACGTTATTTATATGCAAAATGGAGGCAGTTAATTCTATTTAGTTTAAAATCTGGTAAAAATGTCAGAACACAAACAAAAACTTAAAGAAAATACGTAAAAATCAACTTGTGATCATTATAAAACAAAAGATAACTTCCATGTCAATGCAGCGATGGTCATCAAGTGAATTTTCTTCTTAAACTTCCATCGCCGCACGATATGATTGCAATATTACCCACTCGTGTAAAAGCAAGTGACATCGATTTAAGTATGGAACGCGCCATTAGTCGCCTGTCTCCAACTCGGTTGCTTCCTTTGTGAATCTTGGTGACAAATGATACGATTATGGCGTGGAAATGGACACGACTTTAGTTCGATATTGGAATAATATTTAATGGCCGATACTTAGTGGTAGATCCAATGTATTAATACTATTACGAATTGATAAATAAAATAATCGTATCTCATGAAAGCTTACACATATTTGGATGCTATTAAGATGTATTGATGGTAGCAGACATTGATTTGTGGCCGTTGATGCCAAATGTTCAGATTTTTCTACTACGCGTATACGGTACTTTGGAAATACACGTACAAAGCGTATGAATACCCCATTCAGAGCTCAAGACGTGACCTTCATGAGTTTCAAAGAGCATTAGGGAATGTCTGCGTAGCTAACGCGTGGAGACAACATTCAGAATCAATGGCAAGCTTGTTCACAAATAAAACGTATTGCAAAACAAGTTTCTAAATTGTAATAATTTATATCACGTTTTAACTTAATATAAGTACACGTAAGTAACTTGTTATTTCTTGGTATCTTTTGCATACATTGCTTACAAAGTTTACAATAAACACACATTTTGAGGCTGATGGTGTAACAGTTTTATACTATACAATGATTTCATCCCATTTTATTGTATTTCTGTTGGAACCAACATTAGATCGAATACATAAGCTATATCCAATTTGTTATTGTTTCCAGCTAAAAAGCATTTCAGCGAGCAGTGACGGCGTGGTGGTTTCGATTTCAATCTCTTACGAAGATGGTCTGGGGTTTCAATCCTGGTAGACAAAAACCTTAAATCTTCATACTGCAATTATATGAATGTATAACCTCGTTTGACCAAGTCAAGATATATGTTTATTTCATGCCATTAATCCAAAGAGTTCTGTGCGTGGGTAGGCTATGGCATACCAGTCCATTATCCTGGATAATGAATTGGTGGTAAACATGTGTACACTTCCGGAAAATCACGGAACTTAGTCATTTGGACAACGAAGCGATCCGACATTAAGAGTAGGATATATACATATGTAGATACGAAGATAAAATACGATACTAGATGAAGATACCTTTGAAATAGAAATAAATAGATTTATATTAAATTTAGATACGTCAGATACTGGTTGACGGAGGAGTCAAGAGTCTCCAAAACCGGTGTGTATGCATGAAGAGAATGATGAATGTAGACGAAGCGCGTCAGGTTTGCAAGGACAGAGATATTGGCACTCGGTGCTTTCTGCCTACCCCGTTAGGGACCTGGCGTGACGGTATGTTGTTGTTATTGTACTAATTTATTTCAATAATTAAATTAATTTCCAGAAATATATTTCACAGAGCACTAGAGAAATGTAATAAAATAATTACTATTAATTTATTTATAGAATCCTTAAATGTTATAACTATAAAGACACTGTTCAAATAAATAGAACAATTTGTCAATGTCAGAGAATGTCTTACCGGTCGTGCCGTGGGTGAACATTATACATTATCTATTTTAAATGCTCTATAGTAAAATATTCTAAAAAATAAAATTTCATTGTTCGAAAAATTCTGTTCCAGATAAAGTCGAAAAATGCAAAAGTTATGTAACAGTCCCTGAAAACATGACCTGAATTACTTCCAGTCTGAAAATACTTCAACGTTTAATAAAATATTGTCACTGAAGTAAACGGACCCACTTAAATGCAAGCGCTAATTTTACGAATCTATTTGAGGGTAACATATTTATTTTGTCAGCCTTGTTGTAGTCACCCACGCATCTAAAAGAACTGAATTACATGATCGGCCTGCTATTGGCCGGTATGTAAGTATGACTCATCGAATCATAACTCCTGCGATCAAGGTTCACGAAACAGACGAGATTTCAAAATATACACTGGCCAAAAATATCCCGTGACTTAATCCTACAGCTATAGCATCGAAGCTTAAATAAAGCTTTCGTCATTATATGATTCTAATAAAGTTATATATTTACTTTAGGCAATGAACAAATGAAATTTAAAATTAACAAGTTTCATGATTATTACAAGGTTGACTACTTAAACGTACAAATAAATTTCATCAACAATCATTTGAAGACCGTTAAAAAAATTATATTTTCATTATGAAAGCCGCATCGCTGATGCCAACGTAAAAGAGTAAAAATAAATATTATTTCATTGTTAGTACCTAATGTTGAACGAATTACGAACGCAATATATTACACCTCACTGTAAAATAAAACTCTCACCGGATCTCAGAGACGGTTGTTTATTCGATCGTCCATTCTACAAAAACACTTTATGAATAGATCGTAATAATCCATACCAATCTTACTATATATATTTCTTGTGTGCGTGTGTATGTCACTGAACTCTTCCTAAACGACGGGACCGATTTTGATGAAATTTTTTGTGTGTTCAAGGGGACTTGAGAATGGTTTGGATTCACAATTTGGTCCACGGGAAAATGTTTTTTAAATTGATTTTTAAGTAGTTGTTGATTTTAGCATGTTTCACATTGAATCCGACAGACTGCGCTATCATCGCAGTGTCAAATATTAATTAGCTGTCAAACATAATATGACATACGTCCCGTCAAATAAGATTAAAATCGGTTCCGATTGGTGTAACTAAACTATTTATTTATTGTGAGGCCGTACGAAGTTCCCCGGGACAGCTTGTATTATATATAACCCTGGTATGTTCTTAGTTTGTTCTTTAATATGTTTTAGAATTTAATAGGCCTTTTGTTAAGGAATATTTTAGGGTATATCCAATATATAAAATTCTCGTGTCACAGTGTGTGTAACAAAACTCTTTCTAAAAGGCTTGATCGGTTCTAAAGAAATTTTGTGTGTATATTCAGTAGGCCTGAGAATAGGTTGTAAAATAGTTTTCGTACTCCTAAATGATAACGGTGGTCCACCCCAAAGTTTATTTTTTTGAACAATATTGTTTATTTTATTTCTTTTATGATTTGGCATTAAAAAATACATACAATCCTAAATTTTCGCCCCTCTACCACCGACCCCTATTTTTTTAATAGCGATATTAGTACTTTAATACTTTTCTACTCTCGGTGAAAAATTAAAATGCTACCCAAAATCACTATTCCACACAAACGAAGTCGCGGGCAAAAGCTAGTCACATTTATTATGATCCTTACGAAGGGTAAAATAGAGGATGTGAGTTTGAATAAAAGTGAGTAGTTTTTCAAATTAGAAATATAAATACCTATTAGTACGAGTATGTTGACTTCACGTTTGATATTACTTTCATACGTAACGTCATATTATGTCGATTTGAATTTTCAGCTAAATGTTACGTTAATAGTTTTGAAAATTTATGGTGATGTTTTACCTGCTGAAGTGATGGGCTTAAGGTCAGGCGGAGATAAATGTGGCAAGGAATGATGCGAGGGCTGCGATGAAGGCGCGGAAGGCACCGGGTGCGGCGACGACGCGGGCGAGCCTGGCTTATCCCGTTTACCCTCTGCCTTCACGGGAGCCTCCCCAGCCTTCTGCTGTGCCAACCGCTCTTGCTTGCGAAACTTAGCCCGCCGGTTTTGAAACCATACCTGGAAATTCCAACAACATTATTTTAATTATATTTTCTAAAAGTAAATTATTATATAGTTCTGCCCTCAACATCATTCGCTCGAGCTATGGAACCCTGTTTAGAATACTGGTCGATAAGCAATGTTTACTGTAGAACACCAAGGGATCTTTGGCATTTCTGATGCTGGAGAAGCCTCTACATAGCTGCCCATTTGAAAATCAACTGTTCATTTATTCAAATCATCATTCATAATGTCTATCATCATCATCACTCATAACGCGTTTTTTGATAACACTAGAAACAGATTTTTTTATCGCCCATTAAATTTACTATGATATACCTACATGGATGATTAAATGAGAATACAATAACAGGTACCGGATAATAGAATTGATGACTTTCATCAGTGATCAAAATGCGATGAGCTTGTATGAACAAACAAGTTAGCACTCAACTTGACTAATGGGAACGCATCCCGTGCATCGCGGCAAATTTTAATGCAAACCGTTTTATATTCGTTCGAATGCGCGCAAATCCGAATTGATCGTAATTCGATTTGGAGCGAGAGATAATTGCAACTGCCACGGGCGCTGATTGGGCAATGTTCGAGTAAAAAACGCGCAGTATTCTGAGCGCGACCTGCTAACAATCATACGCATGTCTTGTTTGTTCATCGCTCTGTTCGCTGATGATGTTTGCTTCATTTTATACCTTTTTACTTCAAATAAATCAATACGTTGTATTACGTAACACTACACGAAAAAGCTTTATTGGGGGTATTCAGCAAGATTGTTACGTACTGGTACGGCATTGGCCCTATTTTGTGCATTTTCAAGCTCGAATACGCACACCGCAGTTTTGAAGCGTTCAACTAATTTTAATAATTTGTCCTCTACGTGTTTACCCTGGCTTTATTTCATAACAAATCTCAAATAGTAATAGGTACAATGTATATTTACAATTTGTCGTTGGTTAAAATAACTTTAAAAAATATGTTTCTGCGTAAAGTATCTGTAAATATGTACTTGTTGTCGTGATAAATAGACATCAAAGAGACGTATGTAAATACGAGTATGTCACTTTAAAATTAGCTACCTCACAACCAAGAACAGATGTCTACCGTCAATACGTAACTAGATTTAATGAGATGATATCTATACATATGACGCCCACGACCAGTTTGCGTAAATTCGCCTTGGCAATGATAGTGACAAACGTTAACGAACTTTATGTTCGAGAAACAATTCGTATGCTTTATAACTTCACATAAGCAATTCGCCACCTCGCTCGAGACTTGGCTGCCGTGTACCACCCTGATGAGGCATTTTCCTCTCACTGACAACAATTATCCACTATTGTCACAAATCATACACACCTACACTAATTACACTTGTTTTTATACAAACCTCATGATGTAAAGAGCTACCGCAATGACCCATTTGGCACAGCCGTCACCATGCTGGACTGCCACTAGATGGGTTACGTTGGTTTCTCGACCATTCAAATAGCGGAACGACTAATATAGGTTTGGGTCCGGACCGGACCCAAGAGTTGTACCAACACCCACCTTTTTGATGTCGTTAATATTCCTACTTATCTTAAAGTGAGATTATGACTGAAACGTTGTTATTATCAAAAGCATCTGCTTAGGTAGTAACTTCGACCGTAATTTATTACATTTTTTAATTTCAACAATTTAGGTACTTGAATTCCGATACAGCCAAAATAAGGTTTCATTTGACTCAGCCATATTTAAAAATAAATAATGTTTTTATTAACTATCTCTCGGATATCTGTTTTTTGACCGTATAAACGTACAAAATTTACTCTTCACGTATTAATGTAAAGATAGACACCCATATCACATCGACATCGACATATATGACATAGACCTAGCACAATAGGCAATTGAAAACAAAGGAAAACTGTAATCGATGATTCATGAACACATTAAAAGTAGCTACTAACAAACCTTTCAGTCATTACTACTAATCTCTGCCGTTTCATCATAATCTTATGTAATAGATTTAAATAATGTGACATATGACATTGGAATGAGAAATATATTGTTTGTTGTGATGCTAATTCGGAGGTTGAAGTGTGTCGTTTGTCACTGTAATGTATAGCTGTTGGTACATTTGCATTACTGGAGATAGTAGACTGGCTAGCGTTGACTATTGAAATACAAACTCATTCCTTGCAACAACAATAAGCTTGTCTCAGAATTAAAATTATGGTTATTATTCTCGTTTTATTTGCCACAGTGACGAACAAGCGCAAAAAACTAACAAATTTCAGTCCTCAAGTAGGAGTGTCTATTGAAGTTGGGCGCCTATGGCCGTACTAGCTCCTCAAGCTGCGTCTGACAAAGGATACAATTATGGTTATTATTCTCGTTTTATTTGCCACAGTGACGAACAAGCGCAAAAAACTAACAAATTTCAGTCCTCAAATAGGAGTGTCTATTGAAGTTGCGCGCCTATGGCCGTACTAGCTCCTCAAGCTGCGTCTGACAAAGGATACTGTAATGATACTTAAATTACTTCCGTGACTTGAATGACCACCGTGCCACTTGTATATTGACAGCAAAAATTATTTCAGCAATAATTAAAAATTTTACTGACATTAAACAATTGTTTATAATTGCAATTATAAAAACATTCTACAATAATACTGGTAAGCACATTCTGCAAGCAAGGATGCTTATCCTTGCTTGAACCGAGATTAACGACTTATTATTGGCAGCGTCCTTCAAAGAGGGTGATGAGATCCCAATATGTAAATAATCGATTCTATCGTAAACATATTAGCTTAACTATTCTCAAGAGAATTATATTCCTTTTTATCATTTCATGACAGACTAGCGTTTTATCGCTTCCCTGATTAATGGTAAATGTGAATCCGTCGTAAGATGCACAAATATAATCACAATCTGTTTCTAACAATAAAAAACCAGTTCCTCCAGAGGAAAATATTTCAGAAGTCCAATATTTATTTGGAATCTATCTAAAAAAAAATCAGTGCTCCGAGTGGAAAGGTCGGTGATACGTGACCTGGGTATCGGAGCGCAAGACTCGTCGGCGCCAGCTAACGAACACACTGCCTCACTTGATTGGCGCTCGCGAGTCACGGCGAGCCCGATCGCCCCGAGCTCCCCAGCCACCACGGTTTCCGCATTATTTCCGAATTCGAAAAAATCAAAGCTACACATTCAGAACCTATGCGGCATCCGCAAACAAACAAATAATACGAAGCCGCCGCCAATACAAATGAGTAACGATACGACGACGAACGGAATGTGAAGTCGGAGTGAAGCCGAGCGTGGGCCCGAGGCAAATAAACGTCCGCCGATGTGTTTACAGGAATTTGTTTCGATGTTTATCGTATGTGATGCGTGATCCTTTTCTTTGTGAAACGATAAAATTTTGTACTACAAAGATTTCACATTTTACGACTGTTGCACCTAGAAAAATTAATCATGGCCATAAATTGTTCTAGAAATATTGAATTTATCGTAACCTAGTTGTAAAATTGTTTATTTAAACTCAAATTATCGCTAAATTACCTTGATAACGGAGAAAATAGATTTATTTTAGTATGTCCACTACAATTTAAAAATTCTATACACAACAATTGATTACTCACGATTCGATTAAATCAGATTGCTTCGTATTTTTGTAAATGTGTGCGCCAATGAATGGCAACAGATAAACGGGAGTAAATATTCAAACTAATGTCAATAATAAATAACGGGCGTGCGGCGGGCAATCAAGCGCGGGGTCGAAACAATCGGCCAGCATTGAAATGCACTTTGCAAATGAACCGAACTGCTCGGGCGGGGCGGCGACAAATGTAATTAAACAGGAGATGCACACGCGTCGCAGATGCCTCCCACCCTCTCGCGAACAGATACATCGCTTGATAACGACTTCATGGGTTCGGCTTGAAGTCACGTTGATTGCAGAAAAATAAACTTATAAATTACTTTCAATTCTGACGCTTGTTATTCTATTATGTGAAGGTGAAGGTTAAAGTGCGGTTGCGGTGTACGATGACTTAAAATAAGTTGTCAATCTGCATAACTTTTATATCTATTCGAAAGCTGACTAACACTAAATATATACTATATATAGTATATTACTGTAACACATACATGTGTAGTAACCGTTTTTTCAAATATTTATTTTAGTGAGCTATAAAGATTTTATGACTTTCCCAAGAATGTCTAATGGCTAATTCGTTGCATGTAATACTTGCAATTCATACTTTTATATTCGCGTATAAATGCAAATATAAGTAGGTATACATCTAATATGTCTTAAAATGATTTTAAGCTTGCCGAACTAAGGGTGCTTTAATCGCAAGTATAAAATCTTGAGCTTCATTTAGTTGCCACCTAATCGTAAACAACGTTTATTTACAAGACCTACAATGCCAACCACCATACATTATGAATCCGCAAGGGTAGTTTATAGAGTTCTCTGGGCAAACAGTGGCAGTAACAGTGGTAGAGTATTAAAATAAACAAGAACCGTGTCGCCATGTGGCGCTGTGGCTGCGAACTGGCGAACAAACACAACTAATGTATTCAGCGGTAGTACAGATCAACCAACTCCACCGGGGCGGACGGCTTCTAGCTCTGTAGAACAGTGCACACTATTGAATTTTCTATGTCAAGCAAGTTTAAAGGAAATTGTTTTTTCTAATGCAGTTACACAAAGTTAATATAACAACAGTTCAAAAATTGACTTTCTCAAAATGAGGAAACAAGGCAAAAGTTTTCTGAATAGACTAAATTTATGTTCTACACAAAGTTTTTCGTAGGTTCTATATATACTTTACTACTACCTTTTACCCGCGGCTTTGCCCGCTCGGTCTAAATAATTTACCTTGTTCACACGTCATATCGTTATTGCACACGTAACGCCATCTATAACGCTGATTTCATAAAATGTGTTTTCTCACGGAAATGAGATATTTTTCCGCAAAAAAGAAACAAACAAACAAACATAATTACGCATTTATAATACATATTCGTATGGAAGTATGGATAATCTTTTTATATTAAAAATAAAGACCGCGAAGCAAAGCAGATAAGATATTTGAATAAAAAAAAATTCTTGATCCTTAAATAAATTACGATACTTGGTCCAAAGAATGGCCACAGGAAAATTGTTCCATAAGCGAAGCGCACCTGCAGAAAAGGTGTTTAAATAGGACAATGAACATAAAATTTAAGACAAAGACTTTCCAAAGACTGAAGGCAGACATTTTTAGAATTTATTTTTAAACTTTTATCGATATTTAAAATTGTGATGAAAATTTGAAGTAGAATGTGATGTGGTGCCTCATAGCTAGAGTAAACCTGATGACAAAATAGTCTCATGTAAATCACTATATAACACAAATTATAAATACTATAATACACTATAGTGTTTTATTATGTCGTTATACAAATTGAAAATCATGCTAAATATTTATAATTTTTACTGCACAAATACATATTTAGAAAGTATGATAGGCAATAAAGTCTAACAGGTAAAAATCTCAAATTGAGTCATCCATAAAGTAAAGGTGTAATAAAACATGGTCGCACATTAATTTGTAGCCGCGTTTGTTTGGGCAGTCTATGTACAAAGGTTTCGAGCGGGCGTCTTTATTTGACACGTTGTCAGAGGGCGAGTTATCGAGGCGCATGAAAAACGTGAGGCCGCGCGGAATGATCTAATTGTATTCATTAGCCGGGCCGGGCGGAGCGCAAATATTGACTGTGCCGGCATCGACTCGCCTCGGGCTCGGCGCCCGCTCGCCCGCCACAGCTCGCCTTCGCCTCGCCGATTTACAGTATGTACGTATGATTACTACACTTATTATATACTGAACAAAAAGTATACTACTTATATTTACGTAATGAAACTTCGATGAAATTTAAAACATTTAGGCGACTAGTTTCAAACAAGACGAATAGAATGTCATAAACGTAAAAGTTGGTTATATATTTAAACTAAATGTTTAACAAAAAGTAAGTAAGTTGAAAGGTTTATTCGCCAAATAACAAGTTCTGCAAAGTTAATCAATCGTCAGCGAAGCGGTCGAGCGCGATCAAACAGCGAACACACCCTCCTGTTTATACTTAGCGGATGAAAAGGCAACACCGAACGCCCCGAAATAATATTAGCTACCCTCGATAATCCACCCAATTCTAGCACCCCTGATGCGACACTTATAAATAACATTTATTTTCTACATGATAAGGCAGCTTTCAGATTGCTGGTAACATCGATGATAAGTCATTTGAGGGGCTGAAGATTTTTTACTAACTGGTAACATGTGTTAACATTTGCTGATAATCCGGGATTAACACATCATAATAAAGAGATGAATACGTAGTTTATTCAGGCCGTCTGTCGGCGATTCGACAACATTTAGCGCGGGCGACAGGTGTGTTGACGCAACTCATCTTATTTGATTAGCCCGAATATGTACGTTGCTGTTGTTTTGAGGATTACCCTATATATGTATAATTGGATTATGGTAAAGATTTTACAAAATATATGGTGCTTCATGGTATCTTAACCATACAAGAATACGCTGAGAGTAGCAGCGTCACGTAAAAAGGGTTGCAGACAACATAAAATAAACGTGTTTATATTTATCTTTGTTATAACATCTTAAACTTGTTTATAAGCTTTGTTATTTGGATAAGCTTTATTATATTCCTATATTGCAAGACAACCACTATATTTTAAACAGCCACAAAAACCGTATTTTTAACGTCTTTATTAAACAACAAGATAATCGGTGAGTAGATAAATATGTGAAAAAAGAAAATATGACAGGTCAAAAGCTTGCGTCATATGTAGAAACTCATACATAATGTACAAATTTTATTTCGTGCAACGGTCACCGACTCGAAGTATTCTCCCTGATAGTTATTTCAGCAGTAAACTTAGTTACATGTTCTAGGTTTTTGATCTAGACTTTGTGTTATCTATGACAACGACGACATAGGGATTTCTAGTGTGGAGTTATTGTACGAGTATGAACGTGAAGCACAATTATTTACTTGTACAGTAAGTACCTACTGAAAAATTACTTGGCACTCTCAATACCGTTCATTCAATTCAATGGCGATAATATATTAATAACAAAACTATCAATGAGCGAGCATTTTTAACTATTGCAACAATGAATATTTAATGATCGTATGGTGATCGTATTCAGCACGACAGATGCGCGCAGTGATAGTGCACGCGCCATTAACTTCCGGACAACCCGGCCAGTGGCCCTCGCCTGCAACTTCATAAATAAACCAGCGACGAGTATTATTACAAGCCCTATAGGAACTTTCGTATATGATATTATTACAATAATATTACGAATTCAATTCAAATGTACATACGTACATAATATACATTGAGACTTAAGCAGTCTGTCTCTTTCATATTAAGTGAAACCGTTTTCTTTTGCGTATGAGTTTATTCCAAACATATTTACGAAGATGATATTTATAGAAGATCAACGACAGCAGTTGCTTTTAATATATTCAATAAGTAATCATTCGGGACGTATGTAGATTACTGAACTCGTTTCTGTCACAATGGTAAGTATTAAAATTTACTACTAAGTATTATCAAGATATTTTTTTGAATATTTCGAACATAGGTATAATCGTATTGGCAAGTATGTCGGTAAGTCGAAAGAAAATGACCTACCACATTGTTAAAATAAGTTTACTATTTATTATCTATTTAAAAAATAAACTACACGATAAGATGGCTAGATATTAAATCGTAGCCCCCGTAAGAGGTAACGTAGTGCTGTGGGGTAATTAATACAAATCGGGTGTAAATTTTAACCCAAAACCTAAGAGCAAAATCATTAATGTTTTGTTGTAAATACATCGAGTTACATGGAGTTGTTAGTAGTAGTATATGGATACGGTTCGCCTGGGGTAATACCATCCCTACACTATTTTTTGCCGTAAAGCAGTTGATTTTGAAATGATTCCCGTTTTGATCTGTAAGGTGTGCTGGTCGTCGTACATACAAGCAGAGACCATCCCAGTCTTTAGGAGTAGCAACGCATCTGTGGCCAATGTTCAATAGCACGGATATCAATAAATAATAACTGCACTCATACTGACTACAAACACAACAGAACAACGAACAAGAACAGAATGAGACAAAAATTCATCCGTGATGGATAATAGCGATTAGATTTTCGAGTTACTTCAATTTTGCAACACAACTCCACAAATTGTTTTGAGTAATCTATTTCAAAATCATATGTCTATTAATCACTAACTCAGCCGGCAATACTGGCACTTCCCCAAACTCATATCGTTCAATTAAAAGTGGGACACATTGGAATCGATTTTGACAGATCACCGTGACGTCGCCGTGACGTGAGCAAACGCGACGTGCTTCCGCGAGACAATGCGCTCTAATCAGTTGATCGGTTGCCATTGGCACGTGACGCGACAAATAAGCGATAGTGATCGGCAGATGTTTCAATTGTATCGTCCCTGCGTACTAGTTACCGGAGCACTACGAGATTTAATGAATTAATTTTATTTTTAGCTACATAGTTCTATATAATTGAACCTATTGCATGCCAATTCAAACGTAGTAGACTGATAGAGATATCCTAGTTAGCATTTGAACTACATTGATTTTTCTATTCCTCTTTAATAAATATATACATAGTTATTACTTTACTATTGGATGGTAAGTACTCAAAGCACTGGAAACTGGAATCTACAGCTGACCAATACAATAATGTTTTAAAAAAGAATTAAGCGTTCAAATATTACATTTACTGACACATTAATACTTATAGATAACTATATTTGAAAAATTATTAAACTTTTTAAAATTCAATGTAATTATAATAGTTAGTTTAAGTAGCTAGTTTTTCTTTAAAGTTACTGTTTCATAATCGCAATCGCTGGAACCGACAGATGCGCGACTCATATTTTGATAAACTCCCCGGTAGTCTGTGAACGGAGTGAGCGGTAAATGAGTCGAGAACTGAGTGATGCGGTGCGGGGGACAAAAAAAATGTGCAGTTAATGCACAATACCGGCACTTGTGCGACCCGACATTGCTAAATGGTTTATGAGCCCCACGATCGTAACTGGTGGGACCAAATGTGGGAGTTATTCAAGTATGCTGAACAAATATTATGATTTAATTTCCTTAAAGTATCTCACATGTCGCTTTTGAAATGGATGCTCGCGGAATAACTTTGAAAAATCTTTACGGTGTACTTATTAGTACCGCAATTAAATCAGGTTTTGAATTTACATTAACCTTAAAGCAAAGAAAGAAATAAAAACGTCCGCATTAACTATAGGTACATAATTACGCATACCTAAAGTTAGAAAACCTATTTGCCTACATTTTTTATTATTCCATGTACTTCTGGATATTGTTGTTAGAAAAACATAATATGTGAAAATAATCTATTCCAAGCATGAACGTCAACTCTCCCTCCAGAGCGCTGGGGTACAACAGTGATTCCGTTATAAGATCTATATATAATCTGGCGTCTAATAGTTTTTGACAGTGCTCCTATGCTCCCCTAACTTGGGTTGGAAATAACATATCTCATATTAATATATCCGATTGCTTTCTGCCTAACTGGTTGCGGATTGACAAAATTATTATACTGTACTATGGAAGTGTTTTATAAAAATGAGATGCTTAGTCTTATTTAATAATGGATTACTTATCTTTTTAAAGCTTTCTCTCTAACTTTCTATACCAGCTGTCTGTGTGTCAGCTTTATCCAGAGGTGCCACAACAATAACATCTTTAGGGCTCTATTGCGGCTGCCTAACTATTGCAGTGCATCAGGCATGTTTGCAGATGCATGTGTTGATAATGTTTCCTCAATCATACGTAAAAAATACAGCTATCATTCAACAAATTCGTGTAGCAAGGGAATACTAAGAATGATATCTAACAGAACAGACTCAGTCGTTCTAAATAGTTTCTCACAGTTACACATGAAAGATATCCATAATATTTTTTCTCTTTATAATTTGTCTCTATATGAGCAATTTTTGAAGCGTTACTAACACTATATGGGTTCTGTAATCCGGAATAAATGAATGTTATCTATTCCTTTTACGTACGTGTTATAATTTTATTTTAACTCTACCAATATTAGAATAGGAATTAATGTACCTATAGCTTAACCACAATATGTAATGTAAAACTTCATAACACTATCGCGTTAACTTCGTTTTTATTGCATGAGAAACAAGTAATTACATATCCCTTGACATTTCATTGATAAGTGTCCCCAATAGGTACGTGGCGGAAAATTTTCTCACATTCAAATTATAGTTTTATTTGTAGGGGCGCTTAGTCGCGTTTGATCCCAGATCCCGTCTCCAGGGAGATACAGCAGTAGATAAATGAAAAATAATCGCGTGAGACCTGCTACCCTATTCGTGAACCAAACTTATTGCAATGCTAACTGATAAGTACGGTATAAAAAAATGTATATTGAAATAAACACAATACCATTATATTTAGAAATGTCTATATATACAAGATATAAATTTCTTACTTACTTTCTTAGTCAATAAAATATAAAGAGCAAGATAGGCCACGGCAGGTACGGAATAAACTATGTTGTTACTGGCTGAAAGGTTAGCTGAGTCTGCTTTAGCATTTGAGCCTTAGAGGCTGCAATGTTGTACCACGGTAGGCATTCATAATCCTCATTAAGACATTTAACATTGCACTCTGGTCTACGGCTCTCTTCTCAGAATAAGGAAGGTTGCGCTGTAACTAACAGACATGAATCTGTCTTCAAAAGAATGTATTTTCAGTACGTCTTTTAGAACTATGTAAAAACAAAGTATGTATTTGTAGTTAGTCATGTTTTCGTAGAATGTACCCGCTTTAACGTCGTCCCCTCTACACCATCTCACACCATTCTAATCACTTTAAGTGCTTGCTACGATTTGTGCACTTCTTTATGCTATAGAACAGAAAAGAAAAATGGATACTAGCGTGAAAATAGTTTGTAATAACATTAACTAATTTATCCTCTTTTAAGAAACCTTTCCCTTTTTATCATTTACACCAATACAAAATTATAGTGGGTGTATTAATGAAGGAGGTTTTATATTCAATTGCTTACCGGTCAAAGATGGAAATCACTTGAAGTACTGATTAGACATGCTAAAAATCATGTAATCCCGTGGGAGAGGAGTGGATCGGAGGACCCGGCGGCGGCGCGCGGACGTAATCGCGCATGATCGGACGATGACGAGTGTTCCCACGGCGTCAGCGCTGCAATACCGCGCTCAGTGGCAGCGTATCGAATGTCACGCCCTTCGTTTCGATCGGGCATACCGAATCACATACATTCTCATACGATTCGTCATATTCGAGCCGATCGTGGGTGAATAGTTGACAAATTTGGGTGGTGATTTCTGACCAGTTCGTAGTAACGCCATAGCGAAACTTTATAAGAACCTACGATAATTAGTAAACCATAATTTATTTTTCATATGGTTACAACTCTTAATATTAATGAAAATTATTGTACACTACGTACGATATCATATCATATATCATTATGACAATACGTAATATTGATTAGGATTAAAACAAACAAAGACAGTCAAAATAGTCAATTAATTCCTCTTTACAATTATCTAGTCTTGTTCATAGGAGACCACTGTTGTTATCCTCCATTATCCAGAGATTTTAATAACGTCAATGACAATCCTCTAATTCGGATAAAGGGTAAGGGACCCAACGATAAGTGATTACAATCGGTGATAGCTCGGACCGCAATCAACACGATTAAGTTAGGGCGCAAGGGCGTTTGGAAATCCAGTCCTAATGAGGACTTATCATAATATATTTTATTTGAATCAAATTTCACATACGTGTTAAGAACACGTATACGAAATTTGATTTGTATAAGTTTAGTCATAATTTATTAAGAGGAGAAAAATTTGTGCCACAATCTATTCGTTATTACCATTGGACTGCGTTTCTGTAATACCTACGTATCTGTATAACAAAGTTTAAAAATAACTATTATGTAACTATTTCTGCAGCTAAGCATCAAGGCGTTAAGCATGAATTATTGTGTGATGATTGACGAGTGTGATAAGTACTTCATGAAGGTAGCAAGGAATGAACTTAGTTCACACAGGTTCGCTAATAATTTGGCGCTAAATTAACTTTACATTAAAATGCTCTGTACGCTTGCTACAGTTATTATAATTAGAGAAATCGGAAGAAAGTTGTTTTTTTATTTATTTAGAAAGACATTTTGAATATGTATGTAAGTGCAAACGGCACACCATTGAATGTGACATATTAAAGAAATATGACAATCTACCAGAAACGTAATGATGATGTTGATACATACTTTATCTATGTAAACAACATAATGCTCCGAATGGCAAACACTTGTGGCAAGTGCGTCTAATCAAGCGCGGAGGCGACGCGTGCCCGACACGTGCCGCCACGCGTCGCACCTGCGTGTCACTTGTAGATCGTAGAGCTGTATTGTTCTCAGGGAACTGTCACAGTTACAAACATTACATTCGTAGTTCACCAATGGGATTTGCAAATGGCTGTATGTAAAGCGTACACAATTAATATAAGTTCTCACAATTATTTGTCAGTGTTCGCTTCATTTTCGGTAGGTAAAAATTCTAGAACCATCCAGTGTCTACGTGAATTCTGTAATGTAAACATCATGCAATTTTGATATATCTGTGAATAAAGAAACAACGTATTGTAATTTTAGCAACCCTAATAACATCATATTTGTGGAAAGTCACCCTTCAGTTTTAAGTCATAATTTGTAACAAAAAGGAGAGCGTACCCACACTTGACACATAATACATTGATACCATAACCGTTAGCCGTCAGCTTCGCTGGATGTAAGTTACAACTTGAGATAATTGTCATGTAGTATTAAATCCGCTCTTTGTTAACAAAAATAACGTATAAATAAATATATTACATTAATAGACCCTCTATCATTAAAATTAATGATGACCTTTAAATATTTCTTTAATAGCTTTTTTAAAACATCTCATTTTTAAACAACCTTATTTTTCACCCTGAAAATTTTGTTCGCGCGAAAATAATGCTTTCGTCATTAAAAGTTAATTGAAAGAAAGGCAAAATAAAATGAAAATAAACTACACACCAATCTTGCTTTTGCTTTGCATCCATACATCTATCTAATCTAATGTAATAAATACATACGATCTAATCAAATAGCCTTACGGTACTTTTGCCTTGCAAAAAGTAAACATTCACTTGGCACTCGTTAATCTCTGACCAAATTTAATTTAATTTCAGTAGGACACTATACTATTACCAGCATTAATTGTGATCCCATGATAATTTGTTGAAACGATGCATTATCAAATTTGAAATATCTTTATTCATTAGAATTCCCAGTGGCATTCGATCTCGAGAAGTAAGATCAGAATCTGGATTGACATCAGGCAGGCAACTCCCGATGGTCGCGTCAATCTTTATTGCAGCGCCGCGCTGGCTGTCATGTCGGACCGTTAGTGAGTCCGCTGACCACGACACTGCAATCTAGGCAATGACATTAACCATAAAATAAAACTTATTATTATTATTTGAGTTGAAAATAACATTGTTATTCAATTTTAAAAAAACTTTCTTACTCTGATTCTTATAAAACTTCCCAGAAAGCTCTTTCTATACAAAAGTATAAGTAGATTATTAGACAAAGAAATTTTAAGTTAAAACAATATACTAAACATATAATGTATTACTTAAATTGCGAAAAGTATTAAAGACATGCTTTAGCATGTTTTTAGATGCTTTGTACCGAATAAAAGAGTAGCAGGGAGAACCTGAAATAATGATATACATATCTTTATACATGATTGTTAAAACCGTTATCTAATCTCATTTCATTTGGCAATCACAATAAAACCAAAATCGTTTGGCAATTACATACAATTTATCGACTCGGACGCCACTGTGTAGCACCGGTTGATGGATTAAATTGCCCTATCCCTATGACAACGTGGGCACGGAAAAAATACGTAGTGTATTATAAACCAGCTGGTCATTTTTCAAGTGATTCCTTTTGCTCTACAGAGGAGCAGGTGGTTAGCTTTTTACTACAGAACGTGGACGGTTTACGGCAAATTGTGCGTTTGCTTAACGCTTTCGGTGAGCAGTGTTTGCCTTCCGCCTCTGATGAATTTGAAAATTCACGTGTTGAATTAGGACATGAGGTAGAATTTATTTTTGTTTTTCGTTATGAGCCTTTTTGTATAGCCCTTCAGCGGCATACTGTTTATTTTATTTTAAAAGAAGAAATTTCTAGATACAAAATATATATAGTCTAATTTATTTGTTGACAAACAAGTATTGTCGAATATTTTCTGTTTTGAGTAAATGAAAGATTGTCCGTTGAACGACATATTACATAATGATATGATTGCCATGCACCTTTAACTATTTTTATCTCATCAAAATATGCACGAAACCACAGAATATGCAGAATGTTTTACGCTTCACTCGTTGTATTTTCAATGAAATTAAATTTATTGTAAAAGGATATATACAGACAGATAAAACAATCGAAATGAAGCAATGTTTCAAAATAATTTCATTACGGATACATTTGCGTGTGCACTACTGTATATGCTATATTTGCCGTGGGTCGCTTCACCCAATTTTAATTGTAATATGTGAATTCGTATTTTCCAGGCGAGTTTTAATTATCAGGAGTCGCGCGCGCTTGAGTTACGCGACCGCTCGCGATATTTATGGCCGCTCCCTACCATTCCGATACAGTTTTTAACGTAATGAGCGTTCCCGCGCGAGGGTGCCGCCGCCACCGCTGTGTACACTCAACCACGCCATTGTTTTTTCGATATATATTTACTTACATTAGAAACACACATACATCATTGCACATACATCTACATATGTATATCATTAAAATAAATTCAATTTACACTCGTTACACTTCAGTGATCAGTATCGTAATAATTTCAATTTACCTACGATTAAATTGACTATCAATTAAACAAAGTCGTAATTTCTGAACTTTTTACAATTTTATACAACATCAAATTGATAAAAACTTGGAGCTTATGATACGTCGAAGGGATACTTTATCGTATTATTTGTAAGTTTCATTTCACCTAGAAAATAAAATAATTCGAAGTACGGTTGAAAATTGTACATGATTCACCGAACACTCGTTTCTGTATGGGATAAATCACAAGGAACACACGACGCACACCGGTTTAGATAAAAAATAAGCGCCTATTATAAAATTACCAACAGTTACACCGCGAGATATCTGCTATCTTTTTTTACCAAGGCTCGGCGCCCGTCAGCCGCGGCCGAATTACAGGACACTAATTGGACTGCGAAAATGCAGTGACGGACGGAGCAAAAAATAATATTTTTTGTAGCCAACGCTGCCCAACGAGCACATGATCCGCAGAATACTAATATATTTATGTCAGGTAAACTACATGGGCATAGATACTAGCACAGAATATTAATATTATTCACAAAAACCACCCTCAAAAAACGTTTCAAAATTTCAACATGGCACACTGAAAATATTAACAGATATTTTTAGAATATGTCTCTCTAAAACATAAAATTTTAATATGAATAATAGAAACAAAACATACTTGTACTCTCGCTTCAGTGAGGTCAATCTTCATGGCAATCTCTTCTCTCGTGTATATGTCGGGGTAGTGAGTTTCTTGGAAAGCCCTTTCCAGTTCCTTGAGCTGTGCTGAGGTGAAGGTGGTTCGAATCCGGCGCTGCTTTCGTTTTTCTGTTAACGATCCTTCGTGCCCGCCATACACCTTGTAGGGCAGACCGGCTGTAGGTAAAAATTAAAAACTAAATT
>DWDX01000650.1:0-24146 GCA_018245675.1 Agara michaeli | reverse complement strand
TAGAATTTCTAGTAGTGACTCGGAGTCTGGATGTGTGCCCGGTGCATGGCAATAGGCTCACCACCTATTCCATTGTGAAATGTGGGGGTGAACTACACTCCTCTGCCTACCCCTTAGGGGATTACAGGCGTGATGTTACGATAAGGTACATTAAGTCAAATGCTTCAAATCATCGTCATCGCCAATCTTATTGTTAGTGACCGTTGGACTGCCACGTGTGGATTGGGAAATATCACACGCCTTAGAGAACAAAAAAAACTCTGGCATGTAATAAGGACTGTCGCGACTAAGATGGTATACCTATAATTTTAAAAGATACATAGAATTTGATTTCAGTAAAGCGGGCCTGCCATATTTCGATCTTCACAACCCCTGAGTGAGATGCTGAAATCTAAACTACTTAGCTTTCACTGCTTTCAAGTCCTAATTGATACCCTTTTGAACTTTGACTTAATATTAAGATTTCACAATATGATAATACGATTTGCTTATAGTAAAACCTTATTATGAACGACGATTGATCCATCTTATTTCAGTACGATGTTTTCCATCTAAGGACGCATGTACGCTTGCCATTAGCCGGGACCACTTAGAAAATCCTAGCTATCATGCGAAAGCATGATAAAGAGAAAAAAACGATGCACGACCTTGTACGTATAGTTCAATTGTGAAAGTCAAGAGACCAATTAAGTGTTCTGAATATAAAAACATCGATAATATAGGGTATATTATTATATTCTAGTGGGTACGTTATGAAATACGTTCAAAATACGTTTCAAGTAAAAACAGCATATCCATACCTATGATTTTTGCAATACATAGGCTCTTATATATTGGGAATGTTACAACTGACATGACAAGAATCTCCCTTTAATAATGATTTTTAACGAAGCACGTAATAATGCGGGCCTAATTTGGAATACGCGCCATTGCCATCTCCCTCACGTCGCTCCAAATTGATACACCGTACGTGAGCCACTCAATTTGATGAAGCTCATCGGGGGCTCTACGTTGTGGTAATGAGTATAAGAAGAAACTGGAGCTATCAATTGATATAGAGTATTTCATAAGTACCGTAAAGAAATTAATGGCACCAATATTCTAGTAATTTACAATTCCACCTACACGCACCTTAAACACACAGGTATTAAATTTTAATGTGCAGTTCTAATTTTACGTTTAGTGCATTTTAAGATTAAATATCAATCGCTATACGTCGCTATATAACGTCTGCAAAACGAAGGAGTTCTCCGTAGCGACAATTAAATAATTGTCAATATACTAGGTATTAGTGGAAACTTTGCTGATTTACATTGTTCCTCTATGTCACAATAATACCTATATCTATTAAAAATTGTGTTTCCCAAAAAAAATCTATAAATAAATGAAGAATGTCTGGAGCTGTGGTGTGTACAAGCTAATGATAGCATGTATGTAAATTATGTAAATAAATAAATAAATATTATTTTGTGTTAATTTTGGTCCAAATTATTATAATGTTAATTTTGATCGTAACTCTAAAAATTATACGCAGTATAAGGTAAAATATGGATTGATAAAATAATTCTATAAAATCGTTTAATGTAGCTACATATGAATATTTGGGAAACTAAACGCTTTTGTCTTTATGTTTGTTTTGTTAATGTTATAATAAAATTTCCGCACATATTATCTTTATCCGTTCTTCTTCATTTTTTTAATCGAAGATATATTTTGATTATAACGTAGTAATATTGAGAATATCGAAAGTATTTGCGAATATTACGAATATCGAAAGTACTTATTGAAAGTATTTAAAATATAGTTTATTTACAGTACCTACTTGAAATAATGATTACTTTGCTGCATTTTACTGCCAAATTTACAGATAAAAGATCTATAAGCCGATAATAATTAATTATATTCCAAACCCATTCTAAACTCATATATAAACATGCGATTCGCTCTAGACACCTATCTCGGTTGTTTGTTTTTAACTGTTATGAACTTTTCCAATAAACTGAAAACCGGCATGCCACCGCTTCGATTAACCTAATATCTGATTCACCGGCTTGTTTGTTGAAGACTTTTAAATGCTTTATTGTTTCACTTGACGACCCAGAAAAAACAAGTCTCATTTTTCACGCGACCTACTTCTTTATTCAAGTAGGTGGCTTACGTACGTATTTATTTATATTTCTGAAAAACAAATCTTTACCTATGGACCATGGAAAAAAAGGTTCTATAGGGCTCCATGACGAGGCAGTGACAGTTTTGTAATTGACTTAATGATAGCGAATTAATATAATTTAGCCAAACTTGAACACTTAGCAGCAGCCGTACCTACTCGTACTACTACATTGCACTTATATAAGATATAAGAAGTGATTGTTGGCGATACAATTAGTATATAATGGTTATTGGAATTGTGTAAGGCACACATCACAAATATAGAAATCAGGAAAATTTACGTTCTGTCTGTGTGTCACTTAATCGACTTTTATTTATTGTCTGTCCATTTTTTCCCTCTCAGTAAAAATGAAACAAATTGGTGGCTCAATTTCAAATAGAATTACCTAAAGTTATCTATCAAATCTGTCTCAGTATTGTCAGCCCTGAAGACACAAAGTTCAATCATTTATTAATCGTGCATTGAAGGTAGCGTAATTGTAATTTTTTGGCGTATATTTGTTTACGAACCTTATACATACATACATTGTAAACTTAAGATAAAATAAAATCACAAATGTTACTTTGGTTCAATTAAGTGACTGATATCCTTAATAAGCCGTGACTTATCACTATATTGCCTTTAAAATTTTAAAACTCGTCAGCACTTATGACTAAAATTTTACAGGATATCACATGTTTAGTACCTAACATCAAGCGTGAGTGGACTTAGACTTCTGTGTTGTGTATTCCCTTTGTTATTTTAGGTGTAATATACATACAAACAGAATACACAATACACATGACATATCAATTACTGGTATATTACGGATAGCATAAAATAATACCTATACTTAAAACGTTCAAGCAGTTAACGATAAATAATGAACTTTGACCTTCTTTGTGAACGTGGAAACGTGTTTTAGTTACTTATATAAAGCTGTAGCAAGTGATGTAGCATAGTAGTTTCATTATTCGTAGTGTTAAGACATACATATAAGTAAGACATATTTTTAATTTAAAATCTGCGAGTGTTCTTTAACTCTTGCAATTATTCTACCGCAATAAATCATAAAACAACAATAAATTTTCCAACAGCTGTGCTATAAGAGCGAATGGTCAGTCCGCAGCCGTCGCCGCTAGAATTTGGAATCAACTCAGGCCCCCAGAAATATACTTTTGTTAAGGAAAATTAATTGAAACCACTAATTAGTAATTTTTGATCAGCTTATATTTTTTTTAATTAACGAAATATAGATCACTTTATATTGATCAATAAGTAACACAACAGTCGGTTATACCATTCTGACGGATTTTCTTCAAAGAAGAATATTTTCTAATGATGACTAAAGCCTTACGCGCCTTTTGAAACACAAAAAGAAATGTGAAAATTCGTCTTTAAATATACACTATACAAACACCGAGTACGAGCATATACGATACGCCAACGCTTAATATGCCAGCGCTCATACAATCACAATGGAGTCCATGAAATATATAAGTGAAGGTTTTTTCTCAACCAATCCTAAAACTGCTTTGTAACAAAATGAAAATAAATTGATCTCGCCGAGGCCGAGATCTTCCGGGACGGATCACGGGATCCGACACGCCGCTAGTAATTTAGCCGCCTATCTGAACTGATTACTGGTTAACAGAGTCGATGTGTAGATGGGAAATGTGTTTTTATTTCTGTACTGCTCTCATGAGAATTTATCTGTATATAATTGATGATGGATTTTATTAATAATTCCTGTTCTTCTATGTACCTATCTCAAATATTTTTTCTAATATTTGCTGTGAATTATGAAGATGATCTTTTTTTCTGGACTTTCGCTTAATGGGATATCCATATAAAAATTTTACCATTCAGAAATGTAGTTCTGCCTAATATTAAGCCTACTCTGTTTTATCGACCCAACATCTGAGGAGTTTTACCAAAGGAAACTTGGTTGAGGTCATATCAAATAGTCATATTAGCAAGTAAAATGTGCAAGTACTTAGCGTCGTCTGGTATTCCTGATAAATTGTTCCGACCAAAGTGCCGAGGGAAATTTTCAAATCAAACAGCGTTAGTTGTTCGTTTCGCTTAACTTAAAGAACACTGCCTGCGGTTCGGTGAAGTTTTTAACTTTGTTTAGTCGGAATGCATAAGCGAGCAGGACGGAATGCTCCGCAACACAACTTTTATGGACCAAGTTTGTCCACTACCTACTGTTTAAAAATATTTAATAGTTTCTCCGTCGCTTACTCATTAAGCGCTGTGTGCTTTTATTAAAGTGAAAACATCTGTTGGGTGCGTTCAGCTATTTTTGATAAGGAAATTGTTAACTCGCACGTTACAGGCATGCTAATGTAATGCGGTCGTGTAATGAAAACTTCTGTAGATGCATTGAGTGATTCTTTAATATAACATGTATTTTCTTAGCCTGTTATTACTATACCTTTACTATTTATTTATAAGATATTAGAAAGAAAAACAACCGTTTTGTATCATACTTCATAATTTCATATTATTAATATATTCATTTCATAAAATACATATCATATTTTTCCAGGAAAGCCCCAGTTAATTAAACGGTTAAACAGTAACAATAAAAACTCTGTCTGCTTCCAGCTCAGTTTACGAATGTATATGAATATTTAGAATATGTATGAGTAGGGAACGACATTGAAATATATTTAACTCGTACGTAAATTCATTACACGATATAAATAATATGTATGAAGATCCATGTTATTAAAAAGTCAGACCTGAAAAAAAATGTTCCAGAATGTAAATTAAGCAAATATATAAAATACCAATATACAATATGTATCTCTATGTATATTTAATATTTAATATGTGAATGTTTCCAAGCTTTTGTAAATATTTTAAACAGTCCTGGTTTTAATCTACAGGAGGTGTCTTTCTTGGCGGTTAAAAAGATTTTGGAAACCGTTTCAAAACTGTCATTCAACTGCATTAATTATTGCAGTTGGTTGTATGACATAACACAAAGTGACATCTTATTAGACAGAATATTGTGTTAGTCGAAGTGACAAAGAATGACGAAAATATTTTATTACAGTTTTCGCCTTTCCACTCCTTTTTTCGACTTACACCATTATGGCATAGAGGAGCACTGAATGTCATGTTACATATAATCGTGCCTGTTAAAATCTTCATTTTAAAATATTTCAAACTCACCTTGTATTACGGTGATCGTATTCGTCTATTTACCGTAAAGGCAATAATGTTCCACCTCCCTGGAATAAGCGGCACAGTTAAACAAAACTTTGTACCTTAAAGCTTTCAATACTTTTACAATTACACTTATCTTTTATTTTATGCACAAACTTTACCTTAATATAAACGTACAACGAAATTGCTAAATACGGTACTTGTTACTATGTTTTACATCTTGACACAAAAAAAAACTTTGTTTATCTTAAGTGGGAACCGAACCCACAATCTCGGATAAGCAATGAGGTTCATTAAGTTGGTAACTGTAAATCGTTACATATATGCAATTAGTCTGTACAACAAGTTGTTAGTTCTTACGAATAATAGGGATCCAGTCTGTGCTGCATCATAAGTGACAGAGCAGTTTTTGAGGTGCGCTTTCGTGGTACCTCTAGATATATAGCCTCCTTGTTCATCATGTGATCTGAAATTAATTAACCAAGCGTTATTTATCTATACAGTCACGTTTGTTACCTATAGGCATAGGCAGAGAAAAAGGGCTTCCACCAGCTACTGTGCTGACAACCTCCCTTCGTCTCTTCTACCGTTTTGAAATCCTCACTCAGGTTCAGCAGCTAGACGTAGCTAGTTCTTAATTTGGTCTTCCTCTTATATTCATCATAGGGAAGGGATTCGCCGAAACGCAACCCTCACGGTCATGGGCTTCAATATGACGTGTTGTACCGTTGCTGCGATTTTTAATTTTTCCATGCAAATAATAAAGTAATAAAGGTATCGTCTATTCAAGCCTTACATATACAGATATACATATATGGGAACGTCCTAATCTCAAACGTACTTTTAAATTCACGTTGTATTTAAAAAAGATTTTATAGTTCTTAGTTTAAACGCGAATGAGGAATACTCGTAGTACTTACTTACTTTTACATTTTTACATTTTTACTTACTTTTAAATACATATAGGTACTTACTTTTAAATACATTTTCGTTTCCTTTTATATATTCTTGCTCGATCGCGGGCAATAAACCAGGATATAACTGCAGTGGCGTACGGAAATAATCTAAAAATTCATTTTCATATTGCATTACCAAAGAAAATATAAAATATTTACATTTTTAACGATTTTGAGATCCGAACGTATCTACTTACAAAGTAATAATAATAAGATACTTGGAACATCCTCATCTAATGCCATACTAAGCAGAATGCCAGAACCAGTTAAATGATAAAAATCCATAATATGTATACAATCTATATAATCTGTATATAGATAGATTACACCCAGCCACAAGAAAGAAATGCACATCACACTAATGTTTGTCCCGGGTGGGAATTGAATTACTACTACTACCTACTTATAAAGAAACATAAGTTTGTAAATCATTATTATTCGCCGCTCTCCAAGATTTTGAGTTGAATCACCTGAAAAGTATTAACCTACCAATGAGAGACAGGTCTAAATTGATTGTGTTGTTGCGGAGATTAGTCCACACAAAGAAACAGACAAAGGGCCAAACGTTAGAAATGACAAGTTGGCATTTTGGTCCAAGTAGTTAGATATATCAGAAAAACACTTCATCTTAGTTATATGTAGGTGGGTATAGATTAAGATACTTACAAACCGTACGGTCCCCATGATCAGCTTCATCGCCCAGAATGTCGTCGTTACGGCTTCTTAAGTAATCTATAATTTAAAAAAATCGGTAATTCGTGGATTTGGTCGTGTACGTTCATTAAAACATCATTACATAAGCCCGGTATTTATATGATTATAACAGAGAAAAACTTGCAATATTAAAAAATATATACAATGTCGACTCGCTATCATTTTTAACCTTTGAAAATATTTTTTTATCTGTTGAATTATTTTGTAATTTAAAAAAATTTGAAAACAGTTTTTTATCTTTGTGTAACATGTAAAAAACTTCTTTGTCCATGATTCTTGAAAAAAAAAAAGAATTATTTAAACTATGATACAGACTATTGCTTTACTCAATTCATTTACCTATGCGGTGGAAGCTACCTAAGCTCAGTGAGAAATCAAAGATACACGTGGCAATAATCCTATTACAGCTGAAGCCATTATAACAATTAATTGATTTACTTTAATTAAGACAATTTATAGCTACATAACATTTCCAAAGTCGTATAATATTAACAGCAGCACTGCCTTATGAGACCATCAAAACACGAATTCTTAAATAGCGCATGTATGAAACGAAATAATTTTAAAAATGTCATAATCTTTAAATAATACAAAATGTAAACCTTTCAAACTTTTCGTATCGTATCGTATCGAAATATTTTTCAAATTATCGTATTAAAATAAATATACAACAAAGAGAACAAGGGAGAGAGAAAAATAGTTTGGTATTCGGATCCTAAAAACTTATTTACTTTGTTAAATTATTAACGATACAATATCAACCCAAAATTGTACGATAAACAACAAATAAGTCTGGATTGAGCAGAACTCACTCGGCTCCCAATGCCATTGGAGTCTTTTGAATCGTCAAGCCATAGTTAAGAAGAACGACTGAAAACTCCTTTTTCTGCCAAGCTCCATACCTGACCTGGCTCAGATAAAAAAGATTTTTCATTTCTCGCCACTGAACGATAAAAGAATGAGCCCTGCAGCCTGAAATGAACCGGATTTAGGCTCCAATTAAAATCAACTGCTATTGATGGAAAATTTCATTTCAAAACTCGCTATGAATAAGTCACATCCTTAAAAGAAAATGGTGAATAACTGCGGAGATAAAACTATAAACGTTTTCGTACTGGTTTCTTAAAAACGAGACGAAAAAATTGGAATTCATCTAGACACGTTGCATAAAACTATTCGAAATATTTATTAAGGCTTTTGTAAAATTATAAATACAAATATTCTTTATTGTACACCACATAAATTTAATGTTTATACTCGTATAGTAGTTTCAGGCAAATAATTTTCATTAGATACACAAAAATGTACATTAAACAACCCGAGTAAGTGTATTTCCTCTATGATAACAAAAAAAATACATTATGATTTACTTTACCTGTTATACATAAATAAAAATATGGAACCTATGACCAGCATTAAGAATAGAAGCTTATTTGTATTTAGCAATGGCGACATTTTTTATGAATAATTATTTTTTAATGGTTGAAGAATACCTTTATATATATTGAAGCCGTCTTTTCCCGCATCGAAGCTTCTCGTGGGCTCGGCGATGACGTAAAGGGCAATAATAGATATGAAAATTCGACGCATAGTTCTCGCGATCCAGAGCGAATTAACAACCGGATATGCCGCGACACTACGCGAAGGAACCGCAGAGGGCGAGCCGCATCCGCTTTTTATACCCGCCAGTAGATAGATTTGCGTAGGTTCAGAAGATTTAACGCACGTTAATCTGAGTTTGATTCTGAGTAAAACTCGATCAATTTAACATAAATATGACTAATATATTTGTATCGACTTTTCACAAAAGATTTGTAGGAAAGCTCACTGCCAATGCCATTTGGCAGTATACACCGTAAATTTTAAAAAATGGCGGTTGTCAGTGTTAATTTTTCTTAGAAAGGCTTGTAGTTTTAAGTACTTGTATTGAATTTATGCAGTTAATTAATAATCGATAATAAATAGCAATGTGAGAGGCTTAATATTGAACCATTTTGTATAGGCACGTATTTCATTTTTATTTTCAAATAAGGTTATGTAGCTCTAATCGGTCAGAATGTGCCATTCAGTTTTTATCCTATCATCTTGTAGTACAGGGGCGTCTTTTTTTATTTCCCTTTTGTCTTGTCATTATTTATCGCAGAAATTATACAGATCATGATAACTAAAATTCGACTAGACGTTTATGTAGAAAATGTTTATTAATTCAATATTCATGTATTTTCTTGTGTCATATTTTATCTTCAATAATTTGTTGAAAGTGAAGCTACTTGAAATAACCTCACTATAGTATTCGAACAAACATAATAGTGAAAGAAAACAGGTGAACTGCACGCGACAGCTTCCCGGGACGCCCACGGACACGTCCCCTGCAACATGTCACGACACAATCGGTTATTTTTCTACTTTATCACATAAAATGGTAATAATACTGAAGCTATAAAACTTTAGAACATTCAGTTTTAACGGTTATATAAACAGAAAATGGTTGGGAAAGGTCGTAAAACACTGTCTGGTTGACAGAAATAGACAAGCTTTCCGCTTGCTATCTATTATTTTAAGAGTACAATAAGTTAATGTAAAATGATTTAACATAAAATAAATATACGGGTTAAAAGAAAAGGCGCACTGTGCTTAGTGTCCGAACACCTCGAAATCTAGAGTTAGAGATAAATTTGTTGAACAAAATTTAAAGTTCATAAAGTACCCAATGGCAAATAGCCTTTCAATCATTGCTTATTTCACTTACATGTACCTATACCTCCCATTCCCATGGCTCCCGCGTAAGCGTATTTCTAACCAGCTTTTATTGAAATACGCATAAAAGTATCATCCTCGGTTTTTAGGTCGAAATCGTTAAAGTCGACTTTTATCAATTCTAGATAATAAAAATCGTTAATCATAGGCCGGTGGAGCTTTGATTTATGCTTGCGACCTGCGGCCGTCAATAGCTACGTCTCTTCGACCCCTACCATGTCACTCATTGAAGACTGTCGTCGTATTATATTCATGATTGATTGCTAAATACATCAGCCAGGCTCCTCAAAGGCTCGTGCTGAACATTTTTAGTTCATTTTACTCCATTAAATATGCTTCTACTAGAACATATTTCATACAAAACAAGTTATGTCAAATTAATGATTCGTGACCGTTTTAGTTTATTTTCGTTGATTCAAAATCCTGATGATTGAGAATTATTGTAGCGGAAAAAAAACAATCTTTGCGTTCAATACACCAGTATGTTATTTTAAATTTAGAATTACAAAGGCTGAAATTGGCATGTGCAATACTGTTACAAAAAGAAGTTCTAGGCTTACTGTCTATAGCTTAAAACTAAGTATACCTGCCTTGTCTATTTATTTATTAAATTCTTTGTATTTATACAGATATTTATTATGTACGTTTATATAAAATTCTTAAATAATCTTATTAAAAAAAACTGATTTCCGGTAAGCTACCTTTCCATTCCCTCCCAAATCTAAACACGCGTATTACCTATCCAGTAACTAAAAGAGTACGTGCACTGAACCATTATGCTCCAGTGCAAATAAACTCTATAAAATTATTAACAAAATCGTACAACCAGACTTCTAAGTTCTGTCACTTATTCGTAAAATCATGGAAAGCGGGTCGACTGTTGCTAATACATTCAATATTTTTACGAATTACGGAAAATGAAACTGAAGAAGTGTTAAATTTTATATATTTACGTTTCATATCTCACCCCCGCTTTACCGTCTACCATGACACGTCAGTGAAACCGTGACAACTACGTGACATATCCGCCGTGACTTCGCTGACGTCGCACCACGTTCTAATATGATTCGTAATCGAATTGTTGGGGTGAAATATAACTTATACATAATATATCGTCAATCAGTAAAACAGATGTCATCAGATTTAGGATCTAAATTGGATGTATATAGTAAATTTTTCCTCAGAAACGATCGTGCTAATTACTTGTGAAAAGGCATTCAATGTTGATCATAACAGTATATCAAGTTTTATATTGCTTCATAAGTAAGTACAAAAATATGTTAATATTACATCCCATGATAAATCCGTTCACTGACGCAATGGACGCCCTGACGATATTCAGAACGACATGACAAATGACACTCTGAGATATACGCCGTGACATCCTGGACGTGTATTGTGTTCCTGCCGAGGTATATCTTAGATCGAATCAGGTTTCGACCGAATTATATGTGTCTATTTATTGCGGATAATATTATAATCACTAAGTGATAGGAAATCGTATATTAAGCTGTAATGTAACGTGTTGTGTGAGTATTATTAATATAACTCCAATAATTTCATAGATGTTTCATGTAGGAATTAATTTGTCACAATTTTGTCAAAATAAATAAATAAGTGATAGGTAAAGGAGACTGTTTGAAAATAAATAAGTAATGTTCAAATATTTTCCACCGACCTTTAACTACTGCTTTATAATAGGAATGAATAAATATTTTTCGTGAGGCAAAAAACATACTCAATTATTATTTTTATAAATTTTTTTACAAACTGTTTACGAATTACGAAAAGGAACATCGAAATGTTGAATATGAAGTTCTGCGTCAGTAGATTACGATATAAACATATTTTTCTACAGAAAACTGCTGTTAAACTTGGTCACTATTCTAGTTAACACTTTAAAACCTTTCCTTTCTGATATTGAATCTTTTTGACAAAGGTATCTTTTAACTTCTGAAATTAACGACTAACTTTATGATTTAAAAACCTTAATAAATCCTTATCTCAGATTTAGTTAGAAATGTTAAGCGCAGAAGCGGCGCTACCAAGTTTTCAAGTGATGCGGGATCTCCTCGTGACGCTTCGAATGATCTATTGCTTCTCCGTGATTAAGCTAGCGGTAGACATTGAAGATAACATACTTTTTTACATTATACCCATATCATAAATGTGAAAGTTTATTTTCTTGAATAGTTGCTACGCTTTCAAGTAGAAACGTCGAAATGATCTATATAATTGGAATATTATAAATTATAGGATAAAATTTGACAGAAAGATAAATTATTATCTGGACTAACACTAAGGCTACCTAACTTTTATTCCGATCGAAAAAGTTCTCAGATTCTGAGAGACTGTTTTTATATACAAATCAAACGGAAAGAAAATGTTTAACATATTTTTTAGTTATTCAAAGAAATATGATACACGCCCCCATCTAACCCAAAATATATGTAGCACTCAAACAATAAATTTGCAACAATCGAATGAAAAAGTAAAACCATATTAACTAAAAGGTGTAAATTGTCATTTGGAAATACAGGAACCTATTTATCCTACCAACCATTTTAGTGTACTTAAGCAATTAAAAAACTTTTATTGCTTTTGCATAATCACTGCATAGTATAAAACAAAGTCGCTTTCCGCTGTCCCCATGTCCTTATGTATGCTTAGATCTTTAAAACTACGCAACGGATTTTGATGCGGTTTTTTTTAATGGATAGTGATTCGAGAGGAAGGTATACATGTATAATAATATATGCGCAGGGCGAAGTCGCGGGCAAAAGTTGGTTATTTTATAACTTTGACATAAATATCTACATTATTATCGTAACATGCATTTTTGAAAAATCAAAACATTTTCCAATGATATGATATCAAGAAACGTGTTATGTCTGGATATGTGGTATAGGTATCAGAGAAACATTTGATTTCGTTATTTCATTATGATGCTTGTATAAGTTATCACTAAACTTAAGTCCCGCTTTCAACGTACAGAATGATAAAACCATTGGCAAAAATCAAAAGCGTCTAAATTGGTAGCCGCCTCAACGTCGTGCTCCGTGACAACCGTAATGGGCATGTCAACGACGTGACAAATGACACGGCGGCTGATCTGCCGTGACAGCGTAACGCCGTCCTTAATCGAATTGAACTATTTACTTACATGTACATCACACAGGCAATAAATCTAAAGATATTTATTTAGGTACATTTTTATGTAAAATCTAATGAATATTTATCAGAATTAGATCCTTAGGATTGTATCAAATAATACCTACCTACAGCGAACGGCTTTGATTTTCAGCAAATATTTGGGATAGCTTTATATTTGGGGCACGTTCGTAATAAATCGACTGGGGTCAGCGAGAAGCAAACAGACATAATGGAACAAATAGCAGTACAGTTTTAATTTGCCCTCTGCGAGTATCGGTTCTAACTCACAATGAGAGGTGACGTGGAATAGTCTACTTGGTGGTCTAACCGCAAGTAATGCACCATTTCTGTCAACCTTATCACTGTTTACGCGTCGGACGTGACGTGCATCGAACTGATGGGTTGTTTATTTGTTGGTTTAAGAGTAAACATAATACATACATAGATATACATAGGCATCTAATATAATATCCATAGAATACTGCCGAATTCTGAAATCAGACCACCTTGTAGGTCGATGAGATATTCTTCATTTGCTGGACGAGACTGCTGCTTTTCCTTGACCTGCATCCACATCGCTTGTGGGTCCATCGAACAGATCCAAGAACCCAAAGATACCCTATGTTGTCATCGATTCTCCTAAATTATCAATTTGTCTATTGAAAAGTTAAATTGAAAGTAAAGGATCTAATCTGTCATTCTGTCGTAGGGACAAACGTGACAAACTTCAAGTTACAAACTTATTATTTAGAAAAGCATTACATGGATATATAGATCCGACCACCTGATAAGTAGACACAGTTGATGTTGTGATGTGAACACTTACTACTTACACCCACAAGTAAAACGCTAAATTAAAATGTCTCATATGCATATAACTTATTGACTATATATGTTTGTGTTTAGCTACTACGCACATCAAACCGGAACACAATTCAGCCACTGTTACTAATCGACAACACAGCAGTTGGTTCCACCGTGGTGGAAGTTAGTTCAAACTACGCATAAGTATCTATACCGGGATCCTCAGATACACTGAAGACCGGTCTAAACTTATATGAAACTTAAAAGTAGTAAAAAGGTTAGGGTAATAAAAAAACAAGATTCTGTCATTAAGGTACTATATTCGCGTAAAAAATATAACTTTTTCTAATTAAAATTATTTTGTAGAAAATAAAAAAATGTATACAGAAAAAAAATAATAAAAATTATCTTACTCTTAAATACAACATCGTTACAAAGTGAGAATTATTACCTCTTAGATTACTTCTGAAATCGCGTAAACATACAAAATTGTGATATCCGTTTGACTTAAATAATTAAATGACAAAATGTATTATATAACATGAGTAATGCGTTTTTAAGATAAAATTTATGTATGTTAATAAAATTAATCATGTGAAAGGTTTGACAAAGAGGACATTACGTTGCTATGTGTCTCGGACGCTTTTTCTTACTTCATAATAACGAAATGTACACAGGAGAGCATATATTAAAATACTGACTGCAATTGTTTGCATTTACAATTCTACGGCTAGTAAGTAAACTTTTTGTATAATAACGATCCATAATAAATCTTCATAGTTACTGTGAATGGCAATAAGGATAATTACGGAGTTTGTGCCAAGTTCAAATCCATCATAGAATGAATAATGCGAGGAGACAATTCTATGTATTATTAATTACGACATCTTTATTACTAGATATTAGGGGAACTAAATGGGAAAAACATAATACTAATATGTACGACGAGGAATATTAAAATTAAAATATTCATTTTTTATCAAGTCCAGGGGTAAAAAATGCAGATCTAGCGAGTGCCGCCTTTTTCTGAATATTGTTACTTAATATTTTTCAAACATTCATCAAAACGTAAAATATGAACGAAGCAATATGTGATGTCACGTGCGTTACATGTAAATAAAATGGCAGTTTTGCAAGTGATGTTAATAATAATAAAAATAATCGTAAACAACTCTAATGTAGTAATGTAGTAGTTATTTACTTTTTAAAATATCGTTTTTGTAATTCGTAAACGCAAAAGTCCCATTACTATCAAGTAAGTTCCGAGGATTAATCTGCGTTAAATGTCAAGGTTCTAAATATCTACATGTTGCAGATACAAAGAAAACTGCATAAGCGTTCTCTTTAATCTTACGACATGTTACCCCTGACCACTCAACAATAATCATCTATCTCACTTTGACTTCTAAGAAATGAGCGGGACAGTGCTATAAGTCTGTCGAAAGCTTGATATATACAATATACATAGGTAGGTTTAGTGGTAAAAATGTAATCTCATTCGGTTTCCATACATTTATAAAATTACAGAACTGTAAACAGAATATTTAGTAAATAGCCAATGGCTGTAATATTATCCTCGTCTGTAATCCTGCTTCAATTCGAAGAAATAATGATTCATATTAATGATACCAACTCACTATAGTGCACTTTCGTGACACAATAAGGATATATAGCTTTAACAGTATGTACTGTAAGTAATCTTTAAGGTAGTTAATGATATTTATACATCGGTAATACAGCAAGGCAGTGTTCGATTTCATTTTCGACAGTTCGACCAATAGATAAGAGATCAAATACATTAAGTCACCACATCACGAACGCGAGTAGTCGCGCGTCGGGAACTTGTTACATTTCATTTTCCTGCTAAGCGTGAGGAAAAAACAACGAAATAGGTTACGAGATGATGTAAGCACATTGTAATTAACAAAGTCAAGAAGTATATTAAACTAAGCAAAGATCATTTGTAATTTGTAAATCGAAACTCGAATAATAAGTAATGATTAAAGGAATAAAGCTATATTTATATTTGTGCAATTGGCTACAAATTCAATATTTCTTAAAATAAAAATTCCAAGGCATTCGTAGTAAACTAATTGTAAAAAGCTTATGAATACGAAAATATAAATTAATACTTAACGATATTCGATATGGCCTGCAACAATCGCGTCGATTTGATAAAAATGACATTTTAAATGTAACTCGTTCTCTTTTCAAACCTAACTCGTTTCAATTTTAAATATTTCCTTGTTCTAATTTTAAATCTAACTCTCTTGATAGACATTTTTAAATACGTCTCTTGTTTAAAGTGACCAATTTTGCGATACAAAAATATTTCATTTACGTACTTACTATATTATGAAAAAATTTAACAATCTTACGGTTTTAATACAATTTGATATGAAAAATCGCGACGAGATCGTTATAAAATTCAAAATCGACGTGAATGTTCCGGCCAAGTCGAGAAAATAGATTCAATTCATGAGTATTCCTTACAGCTACGTTAATATTACAATTTCATATAATTCTGTCAATAGGTACAGAGTTAGCTTATTATATTGTCAGCCATTAGTCTCCTGCTGCTATAAACACGACCCGAGCGAAATGCACCCTCGGAGGCACGCCTTAGATACGACTCGCCATAAACTATGCAACCGTCTAGAGAATTATTTGTCACAGATACAAAATGGTATATACAAAGATAAAAAATATTTATATCCCTAAATGATCGATGTACTTTTGTCACAATTTAATCGAACTGAAAGTACACAAAAAAAAGAGATTCATTCAAAACAGGCACCTAATTCGTTTTTGTAAATATATATAGGCCACTAAGCCGCCTCACTAAAAATCGGCGATCCTTCCACACCACAGACAAACATAAAATATCATAACTCATGAACTAACACTGCAATAAATGAGATGATTACATAATAAATAAATAATCTAAATATTGAAAACGCGCCTCTGATAACCATAAACGTATCATAATATAAAAAATATTTGAACTGTACACAAATAGAAATCTTCGTCCCTCAATAAAATATCCGTGACAAATGTTCTCAGACGATAAATAAACAATTCTATACTATATAGCTCCAATTGAAACGTGTAACGTCAATATACAATATACATAGCTCTTTAATACTCTATCCCAATACTAAATTCATCTCACAGCTCCCAATAAGGCTAACATTGGACAAGATGAACACATCCATCATAATATAAGTGGACTTCAATAACACTTAATATTCGAAATAGAAAATTAGGATTGTTTTTGTTATGTATTCATTTGCTAAAGCATTTTATTGAAATTAATATTAAGTGAAATATTTTTATGCCGATTGAGTAGCGCGAATAGCTTTAAACGTATTGTCAAAAATGTACGCTTGTATTACAGTGTTACCATAACATTTCACTATATACTGGAAATTGTAATTGGGCAAAACTTGGGGTTGAAAATTGTTCAAAACACTTGACTTTATGAAATGTAAGATTAATACCCACAACTGTTTCGTTGACTGCACATTCAATGTAACTGACATTACATTACCAGCTTTCCCTTCATACAACTGAAAAGGAAATATCTTATTTCTCAGTATTCATATTTACTGAAGTCTACTTATATTGAACAATTGTAACAATTGGCAATACTTTTTACATTATAATCACATTAGATGAAGAGTAAGAATTTCCAAGAATTAGATATTTTTGGAATAACATTATAGGGCATATAAGGACAGATGTGTTGTTTAAGAGATTTCCATCAACAGCCTGCGGGACAGCAAGACGAAGTAAGAACATCAAAGCACTTTTGGTACAATACTATACAATATACATATATAACAGCATTTAATGTTTCGACTACAATATTTTATACATATAAAGAGCAACCTTGCAAAATATTAACATGTACAACATAATGTGAATGCTTAATCAATGTAAAAGTATATGAATTTACATTGCAATTTATATGTTCATATTACTTTTTATACATCATTTTATTATTACACATTGAGATTCTGTAAAATAACAATAATATAAAATATAAATCTCAAAGTAACAATGTAGCCTTCTACGTTATACGCTAAAAATAATTTTACATAGTTCCGAAGGCGTCAGTATCATTTGAAGGGATTCACGCGAGCAAGGAAGTGCTTTATTAAATGCTCTATAATAAATACTGTTTCGTTACGGTCACGTATTCGCGTAATGCTATATGGATTTCGATTTGCATCAGTCCTAGCAACTGCAACAGTGACATGACCGAAGAGTGACTAATTTCCTACCAATCCCAATCTTTCATCCCCCCGTAATAGGGGGAACATGGTGTTTGTAAGATAACAACTTACTTGCTAAAGTAAAGGCAGCACTTCATTGAACGTGTGATCCGAGCTATTCAAGGTTGGCGCGATTCGACACCCACGTGATCCGAGCGAGAAGAGCGCGGCGGTGCGCGGGCGGCGGGGGCGGCGCGGGCGAGGGGGGCGCGGGTCGTGGGCGCGCCGCACGCGTGCGTCACACCGCAGCAGGAGAGGCTGATTGTCAGTACCATTTCGCCTTCTGAGCGAATATGTCCGCGCGGAGATTTTGCGCGAAGCAGATTCCAAGGATCTGAGAACATTTTAGTATCAACTTTTAATTTCCTTAGCTTAACGTTGGAGGGTCGCAGTACATCGATATTAAGTGCAGAGTCATTCATAACCGAACTATAGAAATCTAAAAGTATTTTATCTACAATATTAAACAAACATGCATGGCGACTGATAAAAGCAGAAGAAACGTAAAAACATGATTGAGATCGTAACGGTTAAAAATTCTTAGTCTCTATCTGAACGTATGGGCAATAGACGTAGACTATAATATCTATAAGAAGCAAGAACTTGCATTATCCACAGAAGAACTTTAAAAATTTGACAAATCAATAACATTGAAAATGGCTAGATGTGCTTATTTACTTACATCATTTTAAATATTTAAATAACAATATTAGAAAATTGCAAACGTTATAACCACTGCAAATATAGACATACATTTTGGTGATCACTGTGAAATGCTATCAAATATAAATTAATATACATAGTATAATTACGTGTGCAAAATATACATGTAAGCAATAAATAATATTAATAATTGTACGTACGTGCATCTACAGACCAAAACTTACTTGTGCAAAAGCGGTACAAACGGCAGTTGTGGCTACAATCAAGAGGTTGTGGTCAAACCACTCTTCGGCGGCCTCTAAACAGCCTTTGTCATATATTTTCTTAGCTATGTCAAAACTCTAAAACAAAAGAGAGAGCTAAATAAATAAATAAAAATCTACGTAATACTAGCTGTAAATAAGTTACCTAAAAATGTACTAAATAACCTCGTGATATATTACACCTACAAAAAATGGAACAGTATTTTCGGAATCATTTTCTTTCATACATATACTTTTGTCGTTGGTGTTATTTTGCGACGTTGAAAGCGGCCTTATCAGACTTTTAAAAAAATACGTAACCTTTTGGAAAATACTCTCCCACTTTTAAAAAAATTGCAATGCGAGTAAATGTCAAAACATGGGCCTTCGGGTAGAACCTTTAAAGCGAGCGGTCCTAGCACCGCGACGGCGACGGGCGGGAAGTTGCGCTGCAGCCAGTCCTCGGCCGCCGCCAGACAGCCGCGCTCGTGGATCACGCGCTCGCTCACTTGCTACACACGACATTGCGCCACTAGTACACTACGACGAGGTGATCTTAACAGAAACAGCCGCCGTCGAATTCCGTAACGATTAAACACCTATCAATAACTCGCGTTCACATGTTTTACTTATGTACATTTGCAATAGGGCAAAAAGAAGACCTCTTCTTGGTCTTTGATTACATTATTCCTCTGTCCTCGTAGTACGAACACGGCGAACTGTCCTGTTGCTGACTCCTTTGCATATCAATTTCTTTGAGTCCTTTCGTCTGCATGGATTAATTATCATTACTTTCGACCATGTGGCAAGGTGAAGTAGATGTACCAAAAGTATTTTAGCCATAAACTGTAGCCAACTACATTTTATAAGGTTTACAATGAGCAAAGAGCTACTCGACGCTATAATTGAAGTGACATACATAAGTGGGCTTCCGGACGTCGTAGCCGCACTGCTTGTTGCGGATGATGTCCTGCGGCTTGGAGCGACAGCAGCTGAAGGGCACCCCGCACGCCTCGCGGGACCCCACTGCGCCGCTCGAGCAATTGAAGTAGGCGTTGCGGTCCCAGTCGCGCGGACCCTCTACACCGCAGCATTGCAGCTGAAACGCAGATTATTACATCACTGGCACGTTAGTTCAGTTAAAACCACAAAATATTAACTACCTCAGTTGAGTGAATTAGAAATGATAAACAAATATTATATTTTCCTGTATCCTGTACTTTGTATCTTATGCTTTTAAACAGACATAACAATAAAATGTAATGTTAAACTTTAACATTTATAGCAAATGGTCCTTTTCCTATGTAAGATTTATATCCAACTTAATAAAAATGTAAGAAATTCTCATAATATAATTACCCAATCTTCTTGTATCCAGTCAATTAAATTTTGTTGGTCGGGATCATCTCTATAATGTGTTATGAATGTTTGGAATCCGCTTGTGGCTTGTTGTTTTATCTACAACAAACAGGTAATTTTCCAGTTACTTCAGTAGTTATGAAAACACTATGAATCATTTAAACACCATGATGTACTGACCCATTCTTTGAACACAAAGAATAAAATGCCCGCTGTCATCTCGGCCAATAACAGCAATGCCAGAAACACTGCATACTGTAATAAAGAAATTATATTGATCATGTGTCAAGATCGAAGAAACTGCTATTTATAAGTATAACAATAATTTGTATGTATCAAATATTGATTAACAACATTATATACACAATTTTAACCAAATAAGTAATATAGCGAAAATAGGAATTGGAGAGCGGAGAAATAAAATTTAAATATTACTAATGAAATATTTCAATTAGGGCATTTTTTATATTGTTTGACATTTTTCCGAAAAATTTTGCGACAAAAGAAAATACCACTAAGAGCAGTAACTTTCAATCTAGATGCCCTATACCGCACTGCAAGTTTTTCATGCATATGTCCCATATAGTCAAATACTGGATAGGTATGTAACTTTCAGTATTAAAAATTCAAACATGTAACTTACACATGCCAACAAGCAGGTATTCTCACGTAGCGCACCGACACAGCCCGTGAAACCGATTATGAACGTTATAGTGCCTGCAAAATTAAAAGAAAATATAGCCACAACTACACTGGATTAATGTAATTAATCTTTACACATCACTATATGTAGTGTAGTATGCTACATACTTACTACATACATACTTACTACATACTTACTTACATGCAATAGAATACCATACAAATTTATAATACAATAAAAAACAAAAACAAATTTGAAACAATTAGCTTATATGGGTTTACAAAAACAGTATACAAATCAACTAAAATGTCTAAAGTTATCAATTATTTCAAGTGTATCTGGCTGTTACGTAATTTTTACTAATTAGATTTTATCGATTAACACAAACAATGCCCAACTGGAAACAATGAAAAGGTTAATCTATTGTTTTTTATACTGTATTTATTATATGTAATCTCAAATGCTGCTTCAAAATATACGTCGATAAATGTCATGTTAAGCATATATCCAGACTTTTAAATATTGGTCATAAATGGGTATGAAAAATACTTTACTGTTTACTTGCACAGTTAATTCAAATTAGTCATAAGTTAATGTTCAAAAAGAAGTTTTACATTACTCTTGATGTAACCTAATTCCATAAAAATTACTTGTATGACACATCTGCTTTCTTTAATAAATGGATATTTATACAGTTGAGTTAGGTTACTTTAAGTTACTGCCTTTATTTACATTTAAGTTCTCTAATTCTGATAAGATCAGAAGCTAGAAGACTTTTGTTCATAAACTGGTTCACTCATGATATATGTATGTAATGTATGAAACGTAGTAGGGTTTTCAAAGGAAAAACAATAATTAACGAGGCATTCCCCAATAACATCCCAACATCAAAATAATTAAAGATGCAATTCCCTGTAACATAGCTATCGCCATTACAATGGGGTTTTGTAATAAACGCACAAAGAAAATTATACAATCAACACCAATTAATACCAAACCGATAATTATTTCCAGCAACACATAGGAGTTCCTCCAATGTTACAAATGGCCATAGGCAGCAACGATAACTTGCCAACATGGACCCCTCTACACATTTGCTGGATTCATAAAAAATGTGAAAATAACAGACCTTACAAACACGACAATGAATATGTAATTCAATTCAAGAAATGTTTTATTGCTTGTGCTCGGCCATATTTGACTCGTTAAGTATAATGAATTTGGAAAGAAAACTTACCAACACATATTAATATAAATGCTGGATCGAGAGCAATATTAGTTAATCGAGAAAGATTGTTAAAAGTATCTTTCTCTGACCATGCCCACACACCCACCGCTAACACGATCAAGCCAAGAAACTGGAATTAAGACATTTAAAAATCTTAAATTAATACAATCAATGAGCAATAACAGGCATGTATACATTTCTTTTAATAAAGATAGTAGCGAACAAGCAGTCACATGTGGTTACTGACGCACATGGACCACTATAACCAACATTAATAGGACTGTGAAAATTAGACTATTAGTGGCACTAAGTTTTTAATAAAAGTATTTGTTAGAACCAAATCAGCCCAGGTGAATTATTTACTGTGTACATCCATACAGACATCATATATACCGCAATAAAGTACTGAATCAGGTGGGTACAAAAAGTATAATGAATATGCAGATTTAGATTAAATTGTTAGGGGCTGTTTATTTATCTGTGCATTTAAAAAAATACTTATCAGTCTTTAAATTTATGTATGTTTAAATAACATTTCCAAAACATTTTTGGACATTGATGCAGTTTATGTACACTTGAGTTACGATATTAAAAATTGAATATAGATCTATTTTGATGTCTTAATGACAAACATGATTTAGAAATAATTAAATATCAATTAATAAATTTTATCTTCATATTTAAAACTATAGGTACAGTGCACGATTGTAACATTTATTAATTATCGTGCAAAAAATCATCAAAATCTATAAATAATTATGACAGAGAAACATTAAGCAAAAAATGTAACAGTTCTAGGGCATATATATTTTAAGAACTGCATTGATTTTAAAAATTTTTATAAATGTAAAAACATGTAAATATGTAATGTGATCAATAACTTAAAAACAAAAACATTATGAGTATATTAAAGCCTTGAAATGATCACAAAGGAACAGGATATGATTCTAATACCCCTTTAGGGTATGCTTATAATACACCCTGTTAAAGACATTTATTGAAGCTGCAGAAAAGATAAACTAATTATATTTAAGAAAAACATCATAACTCACCCAAAATAACACATTCACACCAAATATAACATATTTCAAACAACAGCTGACCTCCGTGGTGTCACGTCGATATTTCCTTATAGGCATCTTTACTGTTTAATATACATCATTTTTTAATTCATTTTGATCAATTCCTTATTCACATTATACATTATGTTTTTGTTCTTACTGAATTTCACTTCAAACAAACAATAAATAAATAAATAAATAACAAGTAGGCCAAAGCCAAATCAACCGAACCCAAACTGAAGTTGAACTAAATTCCGTTCATTCGCTCCCTGTTTTATAAGAAAGAGATGGAAGAAAATAGTGTTGCTGCATGCAATAATAGAAAAAAAACGGAAACTTAAAGACTGATATTGATTTTTAAACTAGAGATAATGTTACAAAAAGTGCTTGTATCAATGTCTCAATTACAGATTTCAAACCACAGAAGAATAGAAATTAACAACGCCAGAAGCGTTGAGTCTGCAATTACGCCAGGAATACGTCTGTGCATTAGAAAATGTCAGTCTGTCGGAGGCCGGAGCCTCCCTCAATTTGAAGTTGATAAGGAAATGAAATTAATAAACATGTAGTGTAATTGTGTTTTTTTTAAATATCAGCACTAGAATATAAAGAAAAACAGTACAGAACATTTTAGTTAGAATTAAGAAAATATTTATAATATATGAGACAAGCCGCATATCAAAAATGATAATGGTTTTTAATTAAAATAGCAACACCATCACAGTTGTTGGTTCAAAGATCAATCATCCAGGTCCAGCAAAAAAAAAAATGTTGAAGTAAGGTGTCCGCTGTCAGCGAAATTTAAGAAAAAGAAGATAAAACAACATTAAAATATTCATTTAATAAATATGTTTTATATTTGTTATGCTCCCCGAATCACGTACAAATTTCGCCAAACATTTTTTTCGGATGCTTTCTCGTAAAATGCTTCAGAAAGTTATATCAAGTATCATATATATA
>DWDX01000649.1:0-24147 GCA_018245675.1 Agara michaeli | reverse complement strand
GATTTAGGCCATAGTCCACCAAGCTGGCCAAATGCGGATTGGTAGACTACACACACCTCAGAAAATATTACATAATAATAATTAATAAAGGTAGAGAATTAACGTACACCCGTTCCGATATGTTCACCACATCCCACCACCCTTAGAAACATAGCTAGACTCGTGTTAATATATTACACCCTTATTGCAATACTAATGCATGCATACCATGCGTGCACTTAACGATTCGTTAACGCTCAAATTAATTCCAAACTTGAAGTGACTTATTAGAGGTCACTATAACTTAATTAACAATACAACGAAATATCATTTGAATAATAGTCTGATACATCGATAGTTGTAGCACCTGCCTAACTCTACATCATGGACGACAGCTTGATTGTCGAGTGCGACGATAAACCATGCACGATGGGGCTGGTAATTGTTTAAAATGCCCCACGAGCGCAATTATGGGGGATTGATTCATTTTTAATAGGCACCACGGGCCCCGATGCATTAGGGGCTACATACATTTATACGCATCAACCACTTTAAAATGAAAAAAAGACATTTCTCATAAAACAGATGTAAAGAATATGATTATGGTTCTTCTTTATTTAGTCTATTTGAAATTGTATGCAGTTGTTGATGAGTGTGAATACTCCCATTGATTGCGTTGCGGTAATACGTTATGTCATAAGTCAAGGGGGGGAGTGCGTTAAAATATAAATGGTTCGGGCGTCTTCGTGTCGTTTATACGCTGCTGATACAAATGATACTAAACATTAAATGGATTGAATAAAGGCAAATGAACATACGTTCGTTTACCACCAGCTACTGCCCTTTGCGTTAACCTTACGTTACCCTTAACCTAATAGCCTAGGGTGTACTAAATAACATTTTCACATACACGCAATACGAGGCACAGAGACAGATTTTGAGATAATAGTAAACTACATTTTCCAAATAATAGTAAACTACATTTCTCAGATAATAGTAAACTACATTTTGCAGATAATAGTAAATTGCATTTTTCAGATAATAGTAACATATATTTTTCAGAGAATAGTAACATATATTTTTCAGATAATAGTAAACTGCATTCTTCGAGGGCTCCGATTACTACGAGGATTTCTTGAGTGAATGTATGTTTATCAGCTGTCCGGTTAAAATAAAAGACACATGTAATTACCTAATTTAAAATCAAACAGTTTGTACGTAATTGTCACGGGTATTTTTATTATTACCATCAATCACTACTGAACACAGCTTGTCCTTAAAAACGGCAAACATATCAGCCTCTCGTATCTCCGCACCTCGCATTAATAAATAAGCTAATTCAGCACATTAAACACCCATATTGGAGTTAAGCGCGAGAATAGAGGACCTTAAAATAAAAACAGTAAAATTCCGAACTGCGGAACAATTTGTTTGAAGCAATCGAATGACGTTCATCTTTAGGGATTCGTTTTCGAAATATTTTCGAAGAATTTTCGAAATATTTTTTTATTATTTGCCACTACAAAGCATACTGTATTCGCAGATATTTGTGTTTCTCGAGCGGTTAGAGAGTGTGACTGCACAACCGGAGGTCGTTGGTTCGATTCTCATTCAGGGCAAATATTTGTGCGATGAGCACATTACTCTGTTCCGTGTCTGAGAGTAATAGAAATTAAAACATCTGTATAATTATTATATCGTATGTATATGTATGTTCATCAGCTTTACGGTTACCATAACACAGGCTTGTTGTCTAATTTGGAAACAAATAGCCGTGTGTTTGCGTTGTTTTTGTCTTTTTGCCAAATAGTCACGTTCGTTTATGAAAATCGTTCAGTTTGGAAGTTGGACAATTCGAATTTTAGATTGAAACTCTTTGGCTAATAAAAAAGTTGATGCGTTCACTGGTTTCGAGGTTCGATTTCTGCGCGGCTAAAAGCCAGTCATTAGATAAAACTAAAAACCAGTAGTTTCATTAAAGTATTAAATATTGAAAGTTTAAAAGATTACGAGGAGCCTAAGCGTCAAATTACATAGACGATTGTCTAACTTATTTACGGAAATGAACACGCCATACAGTGAACTCAAAATCGTTTTTTTTATATCCACGTCTATAATTCAGACCAAATGTAAGGGCCACTGTCCACCTAATATTATACATATGTACGAATGGAAAGAATAATTTCTCAAACCACAGCGGGTCGCGTGTGTAGGGGCCGTTAAGCGACATGTGCTCTTACTAAGTAAACAAATTATAGATCATGTTATTTATAGTGCTCTTCAACTATAAGCAACACAAAAACGTGTGAACAAAAACCGCAGGCAGCATTTCTATCATTTATCAAAGTATAACCGCGTTTACGAGTTTGGAGTTTTAAAGTTATTTGTAACTCAAACAGAGATTGTATAGAACGTGAGCCACGAAAAACTTATCTCATTTACATAATTATAATTATAAAATGTGTTATATCTAATAATTTGACTGGCCTCTTCGTCTAGTGGTTAGAGACTGACTGCTAAACCGGAGTTCGTGGGTTCGATTCCCAGCCAGGACAAAAATTTTATGATGACCACATTTGTTTGCTCTGTACGCTGTTTTTTTACTAAAATATATTACCTAACTAAAAATTTTACGTGTATCAATTAAAATTACATTCCGATTCTATACAGTAAGGACGTCGCAATAAAAAAAGAACACAAAAATAGATCATCCCACTGTTGGACACGGATCTCCTTTCAGAATTAGAAAGTTAAGACAATAGTCAAGTCTGCCACGCTGGCCCAGCGCGGGTTAACAATCTACAAACGCCTTCGAAAACATGAACTCTGTACTGTGCGGATCTACTCAATATTTGGTTTCAGCATTATGAGAACACAGATTAAAAAATGCGATTTAAGTCTGCAAATTCCGAGGTGTGTAGGAACCAAAATCGAAATCTCAGACCCTCGCAGTGGAGATGCAAAATCTAAGATACTAAGACACCGCTTAACTGTTAAAGTGGTAAATAGTAAGTAACCAATAAAATATAAGACATAGTTCGCTGTATTCCTGAATGAAAATATATCACAGTGATCGGAAATCTTCTCACAATTTAATAAATAACGTTTTGTACTAAAACTATCACGAGATTACGATTATCGTCCGTTATTTACTTAGCGCTTAATCTACCAATTTGGGGAGCACACACATATGTTCGTATGAAAACGGACGGAGTCGGACGTTTAGTTACAAATATTATTTTAGTAAAGTATAAATTAAAGTAGATGCAGTGGCATTGAGTATTATTTTAGTTACTTAGGTATGAAGGAATGCAATGTAAGCTGCAAAACCCTTACAGTATCACCTGGGTGAACTTATTATAAGAGATATAAAAGTTTGTCCAGGTCAATAAACATATAGAACATTTCGTTATCGTAACAGCATTAATAAGCGATATGATGATTCAACATAACGATTATTATTCAATAATATATTTGAACTAGAAACAGATGCAAACATGCTAAAACTATTATAGCTTCGTTCCGTGCGCCGATTGAATCACAAATGATCCTGTGTTATCTATGCCATCAATTTACGCAATTTAACTGTCAATTACCGTTAATGGTACGATTAAGCGAACACATAATCGATGTAAATCAATTAGACTCAAAATGGCTTTTATGGAACTTCCAAATTGTCATATTTAACTTTGGTGGACTTAACGAAGGCGTACCGTTAAATATGGTTAGTCCCTTATCGTCCCGCGCTCATGCTTCGACGTCCGCTATCGTCGATCAATCGAAGGTCAAGTGGCTTGATCCAGCGTACCGGGCCCTTACAGTTATAAGTAATGGCGCGCTGGCTGAGTACGTTTTGCCAAACAACTTGAACTTTTTAATAACGGTGCCGTTGCGATTTGAATCTGGCGCTTCTTGAAATCCAGCTACACGTGCGTTTGGTGAGGAATTAGCTTTATTTCTTCGCTTTTCCTATCAAAATTAAGCAACCATATTTATACACACTAAATAAAATTTTGATATATGTGCAGTACCGAGTGCTAAAGTTACGGTTTTGCGTTGATTTTAAATGTGTAACTTAAATTTGTGTTTATTTTAGTCTAAATACAGAGTAAAAATAATTATACTTACTCTAAATGTATTTCTTTAATTCGTACGCCGTAAAAGGCAAAATATGGATTCAACTAATAATTCTTTAAATCTTTGAGTGCACCCATATCTGTGCAAATAAACGTCCCCGTTTTTGTCTTTATGTCTAAACAGTCACGTTCATTTATGAAAATTGTTCAGTTTGGAAGTTGGACAATTCGAATTTTAGATTGAAACTCTTTGGCTAATAAAAAAGTTGATGCGTTCACTGGTTTCGAGGTTCGATTTCTGCGCGGCTAAAAGCCAGTCATTAGATAAAACTAAAAACCAGTAGTTTCATTAAAGTATTAAATATTGACAGTTTAAAAGATTACGAGGATCCTAAGCATCAAATTACATAGACGATTATTTTCACGGGCAAATTCCCTGTAATTGGCAATGAGCCGACATAAAAGTTGCTCAGCAAAAGAAACTGTACCGGTCTACTTTTATGCTTTGCAGTCAACCCATCTGTTCAGTTTCTGACAAATTATCTGTTAAAACAAATTATCTGTCAGCCATAACACTGAACGTGCAAGGTGTAAAATGTTTGGTGTCATTAACAACAAAGATAAGAGGTCTCGTCCGTTTCCTGGTCCGAATGAGGCTTCGCTTCGAAATTGCCTATATTCATTGTATGCTGCTGCGTCATCTACGACCGAACACGTAACTTTACCTGTTGATTCGGTGGTAGTGAATCTGAGTGCGCCGGAGGTCGTGGATTCGATTTCCGCTCACAACAAATAGTTACGATTAATCAGTTCTACGTTTGGTTATAAATTTATACTGATTTGTATGGATCCAGAAATGTGTGCCATCGTCAACAGTGTGAGACTATTCATTCGCTTAGTTCTTAGAACTGGAGAAGTTACGTTTTATTAAAGACCCCGAAAATTCGTCTGCGATAGATGACTAGCTAAAAGATTGTCATACATAAGCTCTCCTTATCAGCGTTATCCAAAAATCGACATTTCCAAAACGATTATCGATCTCATCGAGACACTCCCAAACGGTATCCTGTGGACATTCTCCAAGAGCTTCTCCCTTTTCAATTCCGTTCAAAAAACCGATTTCGGCGTCATTCGCCCACCGCGCACATAATTAACACGTCAAGATCGCTCGTGTCCAATTACGGTCACATTCACGTCCGGAACGAACGAAAACTGATCGCTTTTTGTTTCTCCTTTTTACATGTCCAAGTGGTCAAGTGTTATGACAGCCGCTTGTGATAACTGTAACGTGGAGGGTACGTAAATATTGTCTTGCATTAATTCATTCGCGCAGTAGCGCTTGCGTGTTCAGTGGTTTATCGACCGTTTTAATGGTCCACTGGTGGACAGGTCTCTTATAGTAGGAGGGACTTCGCAAAATTCACAGAGGAATCGAATCCGGATACCCCGAAATAGGAGGCCGAATTTGTAACGGCTAAGCCATCGCTGCTTACTCAGTGTTAAGACAAAAAGAAAGTCAGTCTACGTGCACACAAGAGGCGAAACATTTAAATTTTCAAGAGGAACAACACATATGTGACTGCCCTCAATTAGATAGATACCTTACCGGTTTACTAAATGAGCTAGGGGCGCGCCGAGATAAAATACGATACCACGAACTGCGCTTGGAACTGTGTAAATTTGGGAACCTCTGGCCTATTTCATAGTAACCGAACAGTTGATAAACATACATTTATACATACTGCGTAATACCTATATAGATATATTTGTTACAGCCAGACACAGAACAAACATATGTTGCTCATCACACAAATATTCGGTCCGAGTGAGAATCGAACCTACGACCTCCGAGAGGGTCTCTAATTACAAGTCTATTGGCTGCAGTAGACACGTAACATCAAGTGATTGTAAACACCACTTACTATTTCCATATAATGAAAAGTGAGGAAATATTTTAGATTGGTTTCGTCTCGAAATCACACTACTTTAACGCTATAAAAATAACTGTTCAGTTATCCTCATTCACTGTAGTCCATCGCATACATACCTATATATACCTGTAAATTAAAACCAACAACTGTGTATACGAATACGATTGTTTTAATCGATTTTCAGAATCGATTCGATGAAACCCATTCGAAAGCCATCACTAAAGTACAAAACCAACTTTGTTCACAGGGTTGTCTCATACATACAAAGTGAAAAATTCTTTTTTTCACATAAAAGTGTAAGCTTTTTATTTATATTTACTACTTTTTACAATAAAATTATTTACTTGCATATTAAATTTCACTTTCTACAGATTACAATAGCAATTATAAAGTCTACATTTCAAATACAATTCAAAGCAAATTTCACGCCCTTACAAAGATTAAGGCAAAGATGAAAAGATACGTTGAACCGTTATTTAGTGCTGTAATAATCTATTTGTCCAATTTTTTTTATAACAAATGTTACAACAGGTCACAAAACATTTTGTTGTCGCGCGACAGCCCTGTGGAACCATTTAAATAATAGTCCACAAGCATTTCTTTTCAATTATACACCGTGGAGATTGCAGGGTTGGCACTTGTGATAAGTGTGTTACCGATATCGAATGTTTGCTTGGGCGCGAGATCATATGTATTAAAGTGAGTGATTGCCCGCAAATTATCGTGTTCAAAACTTCCTGGGAGCGTTTACAGCTTTTTGGCGATACGTTGCTTTTATTTTTTATTTTAATGCGCAAAAATTATAATGTGAGAAGTTTACTTAATATGCGAGGCGCTGCTTCACAGGGCCGACACTTGCACGCACGTCAGTTCACACTTTATTTTTATTATTACTTTTAAATCCTGTTGTTTTAATACCATAGGCACTCACTCGTAGATGTATCGTTGAAGCGATGGCTTGGTAGTTGGAAGTGAAGATGGATTTGGTTTGGACTTGAACGGAAATGTACAGCATTTTTATTTACAAGAGGCTACGAGTTATGAAGACATCTAAGGTGAGATACACATAACCTGGGTTATGTCGAACTTAGACGACCAACCCTAATTTCAACAGGAAAAACAGTATTTAAAAACTATTGAAATTGGTTTAAATGATACCTTAAATTACACAATAAGGTGAATAAAAAAGGAAAAATACAAAGGAAGTGAAATCCTCACTCGAACCCCGCTGATTTTTCCATGAAAGTGCAGAAAAGGCGGTTGTTTCACGCCACGCCAACCGGAATTGGAACGCTGGTGGTATCCATTCGTAAAAAGAGGCATTTCACAACGCATGCCAACAGCATGTGAGCAGACCATCTGTATGCCGTAATGGCTGTTGTGACCACGACGAATGTGGAGAATTTCGAGACACAAAAAACGGGACAAGAGGGGTATGCAAGACGGAAATGTCTTAGATGGCTATTTTCTTAATTGTATGTGCGGTCAGGATTTTTTTGTGAAAATACGAAACGAAACAGTTTGGCCGCTGAATCTCAACTGTCATTGCATTTTTTTAGTCATACAATTTATTTGCAACGGATGGAAATATGAAACACAAAAAATTACAATATTTTAACTTAGGTATAGGATTTTGAGAATTTGGAAAAACGTACCATTTGCAATCTATCACACATCATCATCACATCACATCTTGCCAATTTCGCTTTACCATAACTAAAAGAAATGTAGAAAATTGTATCGTGGCAAAAAAATTACTAGTCTTCTTTAAATACCAATGCAAAAGCGACACTGGACATCAGATTTTCAATTCTCGTTTCGTTACATTAGGGTAGATGAATAATTTATATTCAAATTGTGAGATATATTATCAAAAGATTTATTAAACCTGAAATACTTTCTTCGCTGAAACGTTTATTTCTCTAAATTATTTTATTAATAAAATTAAGAAAAATAAGAACAAAAAATATAAAAAACAAGCTTATAATAGGTAGGGACAAATATGTATTTGTACCATATGTACTGGTATTACCTACATAAGGCTTATGTTCACTTAAACATAGTCCGCCTATGGTAGGGCTATAAGGTGATTTTTGTATTAAAGGCGAGGTTTAAAATGCTATTTAGGACATTCCTGTCAAATATATATCCATGGCCACACTAGCAATGCCTGAAAATCGAGTTGGAAACATAAGTGGCAGATAACATCCACATTTTTTACTGCAGTTTACATATCATATGGTTACATGTATATTTACATATACATATACATATAAGTGTATATTGATTCTGTAGTTATATGTCTGTCTTTATATACTAAATTTACTGTGTTCCATGCTATGGTAACCAGACAGCCGGTTAGTTTTACATGCAGACACAGACCAAATATTTATCAGACTCGTCACTCATATTTGTTGTCTTGAGTAGGTCAAGCCTAGAATTTAATTTGAAACGGAATGATTCTTGACTGCTCTGTTACATTTCGAGGTTTTTAACCTAGGCTCGGTTCTCGCCCACAATCGCGGGCCACCGGAACATACTCCTCCCAACTTGTGCAGCGTGGATTGGCAAAGAACAAGAAAATTAGCTATTGCACAATATCTAATCGCGTTTTAGTGTATTTGGTTGGAGGCTGTTCTGTGAGGCTAATATAGGAATGTTCAATTCGAGTCATTGATCGATTATTACACTTTATCGATCAGCGAAACGCATCGGCGATACAAAAAGACTAAGAAAATATGTGTGCGTCAGAGCAACATACATCGAGACAAGGTTAAAATAATTGTCTATGAACGCTAATTAAAAAATTCATGAGCATCATTATATCAGTATGTATAAAATTTGTGAATAAAACAATTTGAATATGTAATAAATAAGACTGGGGCGACTAATACTTCTGGCTTCTGTAATTATTTTGATGTCCTCCTGATGTGATATAATAATAATAGCTATAGGTCGGCACGGCAGCTTCTGAACTGAACGATGGTGCACGGGCTGGTACTTCCGCCACTTAATTCCCATAAAAACGCCATCAATCTTCACGGTCGATTAACACCTAGCAATTCCAATGGAAGTGGCAACGTTACGAGCTCGTTATGATAATGCCGTTCGATGGGAGACAGATGTGGCGTGACCGCATGTTCGCCGGGGAAACTGTTCAGGTGTCACACTTTACGATTATCTATCTACAAACCACGAACTGGCCACGGTCTGCCAGGACAGAAAATGGCTAATTCACGTGTTGGAGGCAAAGATACGCTTTGGGTCGACGCGAAGAGTGAGTATCTAGCTACTAATTTATCTACGACGACGACGCCTAAAGGCGTCTTCAATAAACCAAGGGTGAAACAGTATTGTAATAGATCAATTAACAATGAAGAAACGATGGGCGAAGATCGCATTGCGAACAAAGCCTTTCTGGGCGGACGGTCTGTCGATCGCCTCGGTACTGCTGGAGTGAGGCAATGGAAAAGGCCATTTACGAACACCAAGCCACTAGCTGATATTAAATCACGTGGGACTGTAGCAAGTAGCAAGCTCTCACATCGGAGGACAAGACGAAACCGTAAGGAAAACTGCACACCTTACAGTTGCCCGAGATGTATGAAAAGAGCTTTTCAATATGACATGAAATCCGAAAAATCCGGCATTAGAAAAGTTGAAAACACGCAAAATCAAAGGAGAATAAACGTTGAAAAAATTCGACGAGCTTTTTATCTTTCTTTCTTCATAACAAAATTTTTGACGACGTGACACTGCTTATATAATCAGAATTTGCTCCACTGAAATAGCTACTTTAACTGATATTATGGTAAATTATGTGCATACCGAGCAGCCTCTACGCAATTAAAATGGTTCGTTACTAAAATTATTCAAATTTATAATCCTGCAAAAGCCAAATGACATTGTTTACATTAAAACTGAACGTTCTGTTACTCTTAATAATAATAGGAACAAATTTAGACACGTCTATTTGATTCCAAATAAGGCAAAGAAATGCTTGTATTTCAATAACTGAACTGCTGATAAATATTTAGGTACAGAACAGACAAATGAACATCACAAATGTGGAAGTCAAGCTCGAACAGAACCCAGTCAGGATCTAACCACTGCAATAAGTCGAAGCCATTTTTTCATTCCGCATTTCTAACCGTCGTAGCACGTTCTAGCGAACCAATAGAAAACAAATACAAGGCATATTTGTCTTGGAAAGGATTATTGACGTCGAAACGTCCTTCAAACGAAATTAATGCCCACATGCAAAGTGAATGTGGCCATTGTGAAATTATTGCATTATATACGCATTAGACGTTGGGACAAACGGCATGACCGTCAAATAAAGACTGCGACCGGATGAACTATTGCCGCGCGTTTCGCTGTAACTCCACGCCATTGAGACGACTATCAACAGGAGAAATTACCGGATCAAATTAATAAGACTCGCTCTAAGATCTTAGATAGGTCTTAGACGCTATCACGGCAACGCCTCTTTCGCACTTCGACGTATTCACAAAAACTGCTGCCACTTTGACCATTAGGTACTTCGAAATGCTGGATGATATTCTACGCCTACCCATAAGTAACAGTGATAATCCAGCGGTTTGGACTTCAGTCCACTCCAAGGTTCTGAGTTCAAAGCCCGGCACTCAGATCTGTCTTTCAAGTTATGTGAGTGTTATGAATTGAATGTCACACGCTATAAAAGTGAAGGAAAACATCGTGAGGAAATCTGCACACCTGAAAGTTCTCCATACTGTTCCTTGAGGTGTATGAAGCCTGCTAATCTAAGGCCTTAAATCTGCTCATTTTAAAAGGACCCTAGAGTCCAGCGATGGAACAATAAAAGGATTGAAAAGAAAACGCTACAAGTAAATTTAAAAAACTGCATTCTCAACAGTAGAAGGCAAATGCTCAAATCCATGAACCGCCCAATCCAAACGGACCAACCCAATAGTTGAAGATATATACGTTTGGAGAGGTCGACACGAAGCGGTCGGTTCAATATAGTAAACTCACGTAGCAAATATTATTCACGAAACGTCACAATATTTTAAACGGATACATTAACGCTGACCCGGAGTCGATAATGTTGGTGTCGGCTTAAATATACGGTTAATGAATGTGGAAAAATAAGCTATTGGCGGTCGAGACTTTAAATGCACTGACCGGGCCGTGTAATTTACTGAGCTTTTTTGAAAGCTCTGAAATTGCTTGGCCGGTCTAGAGCGGAGCGTGAAGTCGCGAATGATTTAGCTTTTCGTAACTAATCACGTGCTAGATACAGCGCTGTTTATGTTTAAGTGCAATATTTCTTCTATTACAACCTAAAGTATATTTAAGCGCTGAACTTACATGGTAGATAATGAATGAAATATGACTTCTCTTAAGAATATATAAAGACTACACCGGGTACGTTCACCTACTTCATATTTATATGATTGTACAGGGCGCAAAGCAGTGTACAACGTAGTTGCAACGTCATTCTACGTTTTATCGACTCACACTTTTAGACGGATTGTTCTTTTAGATGATTTCATAAGTTTTCAGCTATCGTCAACCTATATACATATTGCATTTAAATTATATTATTACGTTAAGTTTAACCAGCTACAAAATAAACATTGACCTGCGATTTTAATGATTTCATATCAAGTCGTGTGTATATCTTAGTTGGGAAACCATCTTTAAATTCAGTGTACCGTATCTTCAAAATTTCTTTATACATACGTTCTATATTAATTCTAACAAAATCCCCACCAATAAGAGGATTTTTTTCCTTTAATGTCACTGATATATTTTCTTTATAAACACCTCTGCGATAATAAATCTTACATCTTCAAGTGTAAGAGCTCATTAAATAAAGACTACTGGATCCTCGTACGAATAAAATAAAATGCGTTCTTATTTTAAGTACCTCGAAATATTAGGCGCCTGACTCAGCGCGAGCTGTACGCGACAAGCGATAAAGAGAGAGAAACCAGTACATAGAAAAATCATCGTTTAGTTCTGCTGTTTTCGTATGTAAATTAGTTTTAATCTTCCTACCAGTGCACTTATTGGATGGATAGTCTTTTCAACCTCTTGTTTTGACACTTGTGTTACCAATATCCATGGCAGTAATATTAGTAACAGGCGACTTACGTTCGTCGGCTAGAGATAGCAGTTAAGTCATTTCACCAGTACTAGCAACGCATCTTTTACCTTTGGGTTCGTTGGTCATTCAGATGATCGTCGTCGAAGTAACCTCATATGATGTTGCTTACCTGCGTTATAAACTGTCAATCGATAAATATATGTTGATTTATATCTATATACAATATCGATGTCAAAAAAAACAGGTGATTAAATTTACGAGATAATTCACTCAATTATATTTACTGATGAGCATACAAAGATTTAAATGACTCTTCGTGTTATATGCATATCTGTGGCAGTAACTAGCTATTATCAAGCACGGTTATGGTATGGTGAACTTTGTCTACTTTTGAAAGATTACAAAACCATTTTAATTTTCTGCTGAAATAACAAAAAAAAAAATGTCTTTCATCTGTTATCGCTTACGCCCTGACGGTGATACGTACGCTTTACCCTAAAAGTAATTGCTCCGAGGGACCGACGTACCTCTTTTAAGTTACCAATATTGTATTGCGAAATTTATATGACACGAAATTTGCAATCGACTTTTACTTAACGTTACGGCTCGCAGGGGACGTACATAAAAGAAATATGTTGTATGCAACTAATTTAATGTAAATATTTACTCCCTATTGATACCTGTACAGTTATCTGAAAAAGCACATCGATAAAACAAACAACATCAAAACGAATTTAATGCGTGCATTCGGTGTAAAAGAGTGTCGTTACCACTGCGAACAAAAATATATATAATACTGGTATAAACGCATTGTAAATAATGACCATTATCGCAAAGCTGTGTTTCAATACATATTTAACAATCTAACTGTGCATTTAATGCATTATTAAACTTTGCACTCTGTTCCAACGAAGGCACGCTTGTTAGTTGTTAAATCAAAACCAATTCAAAAAAAATACCACTTACCTTGCCATTAACTTGCAGTTCTTCCCGTTTCTTTTTCTATCTTCCGATCACTGTTTGTTTTCGTTCGCGAAAGATTGGCCAATCTTAATCTATTGCGTATATAGGTGTGTATGTTCTAGTAATCGTTGCCAAAAGATAGTCCTCCGAGTCGCGGATCGCTGAGCAATTATTATTGTTCGTTGCGTCCACAGCGAAAGCAATTACCCGGTCCGGACCGCTCTTGGCACCGAGGCACTTTAAAAAAAACTATCAACCGACCGCTTCGAGAACACCCCTCGAGGGCACGCCAATAAACAATCCGGCTACCATCTCGAAACGGCCGGTTGCAGCCGATAAAAGCCAAACACTATCGGACACACCCCGCGGAGAGTCGATATTAATATTGGCGTGTAATATACGTCGGGTTCCTTTAGGACATTGTAATGTCGAGCTGTGGAAGATGACCCGCGTGGTCCAGTCGGCGGCGCCCGAAATTAAAGCACACCCAGAATTCCACGGAACGCGATCGCATAGCTTTAGGCCTTTAAGCCATGCGACGAATTTCCGTAGACTAGTGAGATGCCTTAACCGGGGCCCCTCGGGCGCCGCCCCTAACACATCATGAAACGCCGTAATTGAACTCTCAAATATACACAGCGTTTTAGTATTGATATATTGTGTTCTAGTTTTTTGAAAATGAAAAATATTTGAAATTTCAATTAAGGTGGGACTGCACTAGGATCATATTCCAGGGAAAAATCCGATAGTGGATGGACGGAAGGTGGGTTGCTTAAAAATTAAATACAATACAAAATCTCATCAAATTTTTGAACATTTTATTTTTTATAATTTTTTTAATGTCTCCACCATTTTCGTCTACGACATTGTACAAACGCATAATATAAATTATTCGAAACGATAAAATAAGTCATTATTAAAAATAGAGTAGATTAAATCTTTCAAAAAAAAAAATATTTAAATAGAAAAAAAAACTTGTACAACATTGCATCTAGTATTATTAAAATTACTCTCGCTTATTCCGTTATTGTATTGTACATATTTACAACAAAAAAAAAAGATTTTTTTACAGTAACAATGATCTAGCGTCTTTAGGTATTATTTCTATCACATTGCATTTAACGTGTCGCACGCGGGTTGAAAAATTTAACAAAACCCTCCCGACGGCGCGACGTGGACCTTATCGTTTTATTACGGACGTAGATAATAACAACTTGACACAGAGATGATCAATTCACAACCGGATATAGTCTATACATAAATATATGCACGTTCATGTAATCCACAACAATTATTCCACGAGCATTCGCAAACCGACCGAAAATCGACAACTATGTACAAACGTGTTTGTACTGAACGAGTTTCGATTGCGCGAACACATTTTGCCTTAAAACGAACGTCAAATTGATCCAAGCATTCAATTGATTTGAGCCGACTTCATTGTCGCAAGTAATAATTGTCGACGAAGTGAAAAACACTGTTACATAACCGTACCGTCGATACGGATACCAAAAAAAAAAAAAACGATTTCGTCCACATCAATATCGGAGCCTCGTCCGATAACTAACGTATCTGATTACGTGTAAGTCTTAACGCGAGCTACGCACAGCCGGTTCTGTTTCAATATAAATAATCCTTTTTTGCTTCAAAGCGGCGTAAATAGACTTGAAGTCTGAAAAAATTTACAGAACTCTTTTCGACACGTCTAGTCCACCCGCTTCCGTTTTCTAATTCTTTGTTTATAGTAAAGGCGAAACAGACACGGAAGGTGCGTACACACTTAAACTCAATATCAATTGAAAGCTCGAACACATTTGCATCCATCAACTGTGCCATATTGAGGTGTTTCAATCTGCACACACACGAATACCTATCGTAAATCGAAAACATTGAAAGTGTTCCTTTCTTATGAATGGTTATAAATCTGATGCGGGATGCGAGTACTCATATGTGTACAGTGTCACAGGAACAACCTTTTAAACGAGAATTGAATTATTGCACATTGCACATTTATCAGCCGGCCGTGAATAATCGCCTCAAAACGCAATGAAAGCCCGTCGAAAAACTTAATTTCGCATTTAAATATATGTTTTCGAGTTTTTATTGGTGGTACGTGAGAGCCGATGATGCACGGCCGGCAGCCTCGACGTTAATGGTAATGCGACCAACTTCATCAATGTTGCAAATATCATACACAGCGTTCATACTAACGCGAATTCAAAATAGACAGAAGCAGAGAACGCAGTCCAAAACCTTATATCAAACACACATCGTATGTCAAGTACAATTGTAATTCGCGTTAATTTGAACCAATCTTCAAACACACCGTAAACAGTTGGTCGTGTGACTACAGAAATATTGTGTCAAATTTGGATAACGTTTTAAGTACAAGTATGAATTAAGTGTGAATAATTTATATTTCGAACGCCTCCAATACAGATATCAAATGGACAACGCGCGAAGAGCCCTATAATTATCTTAATAAGTGCAATAAATTTCTTTGAAGTGATAAAATAAAAGATAACAAAAAAAAAAAAATCACGCGTCGTAAACTCGCTATCCGATTTCAGAGGCATTTAAATAAAATGTATAAAGAACATCGTTTTTTGCCCGTACGGTCAATACTTATATTCTTATGCATATATCGAGTAAATTTTAAAAAGCATTCCATATTACAAAGGAACTTACATCAAACTTAGTATCCGGAAAGCTTGCAAGAAAACAATACGATTTAATTATGAATAAGCCGTGATTGACGTTGAAAAGTCTGAAATAAGTTTGCATATCGACCGAGCAGACTAGCGATTGGTTAACTTAAGTACAGTAAGGAGGCTCTCAACTTTTGACCAATTAACATAAATTAAGACTTCACAAAATACCGAGATACGATCAAAATATTCGGACAATCCGTAAAATAATACTGTGTTCGGACAGTTTATAAATTTTATGTACTTAAGTACTAATTTCAACTCACACTGACATAGTAAGGCACTAAGAAGACACTGTTCCACAGTCTTATCATTCACGCCGAAATGTTAGGATACATCAACATTAATTACTTAAAAACTATATTATTCATTAATTATTATGTCTCAACATCAAAATCCTAAGTCCAATCATAATCGTAAAATTTTAAAATAGGTTTCATTATCATATTATTATTTTCCAAAAATATCTAATACAAGTATGGTTGGACCATCATCTAACGCTTTACAAATCGTCAATGTGCTCCGAGATATGAATAAAGACTAACCAGTACGTGAAGTCGACCTTCTTGAAATGCTACTTTCAATTTTAAAATGGCCGACCCAATCGACCGACAGTGTCATGTTATCGAAGCCCATTGTGACAAAACTGAAAATGTACGAACAAAAACAAACAATAATTCTTTAGCACCAGTATTTTTCTAACGATTCAAAAAGCGTTAGTGAAATTTTCAACAATTCAAAAATGTAAATTCAGTACACACACATCATGCCTTAACTAATATAGTCGTTATACGTTGGATGGATCACAAACACTGTTATGGACACTAAAGCGCAAACTGGGAATGTTAAGTTACTCTCGATACAGGTATCAATAATGACACAGGCGATACGGCCCAAATAGGCTTCGCCGCTAACAATTAACTACAGTATAAAAATATATTAATATTTACCATTAAATATATAAATCAGAACAATTTCAATGTAAATAGAGATCACCTAATAAGAGATGTGGAAACCGTTGCAGCAGCACCCATTGACATAGCACCAATACAACTTATCAACGATAAAGGTAATTATTGTATACGAAGGTGGATATGGAAATGGAATTCGGAAAAAAGGTGCAATAGAACCTAAAATCTAATCGATGCATTCGCGATGGAATATCTACCGCGTTTTACTTACAAACTACGACAGACGATGGCACTTGTTTAATGGCCTGAGAATTAATCGAGTAAAATGCATTAGAGTAAAACCTTAAAAGTTAATAAAAAATAATAACGCGAAATTATAAAACAAAAATTTACATAGCGAACGTAAATTTATTTATCGTGTCGGGGAGCCTGTTAATGCGCGGCCGAGTAACGATTAGCCTAAATAACCGATAAAAATCAACGAAACATATTTACTTTCAGAATTATTAACCATCTCCCGCTGAATAATATGGATTATTTCTTCACGTAACACAAAGGTATAGATTTATTCCTTTTGTGAAATCTCGTTCCTACCTATCTTTACTCGTCCGCGGTTAAACAACTCACCTCAGTAAGCCTCGCTTCTCGTTTGATTTGGTAAATCGAGTCACGTTCCTTCATGTGATATTTGTTTGTTCGTTTGTTTCCTGAGGGTCCGTTGGCTACTGTGTATTGTTCCTTTCCGATGTCAACTGTTTATGACGATTTTATGATAATAAACTTCTGTTTCTTAAAATTTATGAGGATTTGAGTCGGATCTTATTCTGTATGTCCTTTGTTAAACATAACATGTTTATTACAAGCCATATTTACTAATACACTATTTATGATTACAGATATTAAATTGTTAGCACTGGAATTTTTAGGACGAGAAAAAAATATAATCCCAAGTGAAAAGAGGACGTTAAAATTTCACTTCCCCAAAAGCTACAATAACTTATCAGATCGGCCACAACATAGGTTATCATTAAGCGGACAATTTCTTTTTTCAACAAGTTCGTGACTTTAAAGTGGCAGTTGGTACCGTTAAGCGAAATCGTCCGATAACAGAACAACGGAGAGGCGTTCGGAATTAAGTCATAATTTAAGGAGAATCGCCATTTCGAAAGATTCCTCGGAGTTTGCGCGCATTTTATAGCGCCACCTACGTGTTGATGTCATTCTTGCGACAACGTTAACTGTTGTTGTGATACGGTTTTACAAATGTCGAAACTACTTTTAATACCATAGGTATAGTATGAACAGGGTCAAATACATATTGAATTTAAAAAAATTAAACTGGTCTCATTCGTTTGTTCATATCAAATACTGGCACCAATAATATCGCTGACAAATTAAAAGCAACTTGGTATTTAGGTAAAGTGAACGAAATTTCTAAATCACATTGTTGTATAATAAATCAGCTATCTTAAACATTGCTGTAACAAATTTAGAGCGAGAAAACGATAACACAAAAAGAAAACCGTGCGCCGTTACGTCACCGGCCAAGTCAGATCTTGATAAATGCCGAAAGTCGGAATCATTTGTCATGTCTAGCATATTGTATACCATTGTTAGTGATTCGTTTACTGCACGTGTAAACGGGGTCGCGAGTTTCATTTAATTTAATACATCAATTTACTTAACAAAAAGTAAGACTTTTTAAGCCGTATCAGACAATAATATCGACACGAAGACCACCGGCTCGCAATTTTTTTTATGTTGATTGCGTGGGCGGCGCCCGCGCTGCCGTAGGCGGACGGAAGTGAGAGCTCGAGATTGGATACCTTGCGTCTTAGTCTAACACAAATGAAAATACATTAGAATAAACGGGATGGAGCCGAGTCTATCCGCAATGTCACAGATCAACACAACGTGATACAACAACACTGCCAAGGCTCTTTAGTTTACGACCACTTTCGATTCAGTGACGCAACCGAGGATTGGAATTCTCTCACAAGTGAGCACTACAAAATCAGCACACATGCGGGGGCCCATTGAGAAAAATATGGTCATTATTGCATTTAAGTGTTCATTCCAAAATTACTATATTCAAGTCACGTCGCGACGCAGCCTTTAAGAAATTGCAATAAATATTGGTCCTGTACTAAATTGCCCCGAAATCAGTACGTTACTACAATAAAATGTTGAATCGTGTTTAAAATTCCGTTTAATTTATTATAATGGGTAATCATATTAACTGTAAACATAAACTTTCTTTATGCGTGTATGAGTCTGCATATGTGATCGTTGTCAATGATCTTATTCATTTATTCAGTCCTTACATAGCATCGGTAAAGTGGCATAACAAAGGGCGGCATTAATGCCTAATGGTATTCTCCACCAATTAGTTGAATGAGGATAGAAAAAAAAGAAAAGAAAATATTCGCGACTAACGTCAAAAGTATGTAATTACACAAAACAAAACAATATAATCAACATAAACAAGATATACTCCCAGAATAAACATACAGAATTCTAAAACTTTTCCAGAAATACGTTAATCGATTTGATTTATAAAAAAGGATTTGTCCAAAATCGTATTACTATATGCTAATCAGACGCGTCTATAATTAAATACATTCAAAACGGTATCTACCTGTTTTAATACCGAATAATGAACAAACAGATAGACAATGGTTACAAGCAATAAAAGCGGTCCTAATGTTGTGCCCTGTAACGTCCCCTTTGTGTTAAATATCAGCGGCCCGCGGCGATGTTAACAGGATCTCATCGGTTTATCTACGGCGCTGTGGACGTGGAGTGCAAGTGATGAGACACGGCTTTTTAGGTTTCACTTTTATTTATGTATCTAAACTAATATTATAAAGAGGAAAGATTTCATTGTTTGCTTGCAGGCTCTGAAACTACTTTTATATTTATATATTTATACGAGTATATATTTGAACATACGTACTTATTAGACTGGCCTTGTGGCCGGGTGGTTAGAGACCCTGATTGCACAACCAGAGACCGTGCTTTCGATTCCCACCCAGGGCAAATAATATTATATTATTATATAGCGATTGGTATTTACCAACATTATTATACAGCAATATTATAACCATCTTAGGATGTATAAAATGTAAGCAAGGCCTTTACCATTTACTAAATCTTGCCGAACACGGCAGGATTATGACACGTATAATACGAGTAATAAAACCAATTCGGTCTCCAATCTTATCACTTGCACCACGCGCGGTCGTAAACTGCGATTAGTGTTACCAGCTTCGTAGATCTCGCAAGACCCAAATATTATGAATGGATAATAATTTCAATATTACGATTTTAATATTCAATATTACGGGACTATTAAAATTAAAATATTCACGCCCCGAATACATTAATAAAGTAATAACTAAAAAAATCATATATCGAACGGATCACAATCGCTGGTTGGTAAGGAAATGATATATAAATAAGAAGTGAATAAAAAAAAAAACGAAATAAAAACTGCAACGGACCGAAGCTAGGGAGCACAAGATAGGCATAAATGAAATCATCTTGTCGAAGGCCAAGTTCCCTTTTGAGTAGCTCAGTTAGTGAAGTAATTGAAAAGTCAAAACAGTCATACATATTGAATACTGTATAAATAGATATTTTTCTTACAATTAGAGAAGAATAAAAAAGATATTTTCCCAAAAAATTTCGTTCGGCGTGGCGAATCCAACCTATCTCCGGTCAGGGGGTCCGGTTCTCTAACCACTAGACCAGGAGGCCAGCGAATCATGGTCACAGCGGTGTCGAGCCGCGCCGCCTGTTTACGATCCCGAATTGCCGATCTCCAGTCGGCTATGTCAGGAATCCGCGCGCTACCTGCACCGCTGCATTCACCGTCGACTCCTCAATTAATGCATTTGCATATATTGACTTTCCACGGTGATTGTAAAAATGTTAATTTAAAACTGTTCATTTACTCGGCGTCAATGGTGCGACTGTATTTTATTAGTTGTCTAGCTTGTGCCGCGTCCGCTTCGTCCCGCCACCGCCTCAAAAAATGTCATTATTTACGACATCACATTAGAAACCTCAAAAATAACAGTATTTCACTACTAATTAATGGATGTTATTACACATATAAACATTCCTCTTGAATCACTTTATCTGTTAAAAAAACAGCATCAAAATCCGTTACGTCGTTTTAAAGATCTAAGCATACATAGGGGCATAGGGACAGACAGCGGAAAGCGACTTTGTTTTATACTACGTAGTGATAACTGGTCTAGCGGACACCCTAACTGTTGAGGCAGTGGCATATTAGCGGTGTGATGAGCATGAGTATTTGTTTTTCAGAGACATACGTAGACTTTGCCTTGTTTCAGATCAAATGAACGTGTGTGAAGTGCCAAGATGTTATTAATGTTCCAAGCCAAGAATAATAAACTTGTGTAGTAAACATTGAAAAATAATTGCCAATCGTAGTATAGTCTATCGTTTCAGCGCTGAGATTGTCAGTTTTCATTGATGAGAACGAATTAAAAATAATCAGTAATAACATGCAATTGTCCATTTAAATTATCATGACGATGGAGCCGTTTGATACAGAAACGGTGCGTCCCATTAATGACGGTAATTTCGATAGTATCCATACCAGTGGTTAATGACGAGGTTGAACCCGATGTATCATTAAACGTATTCCGCATTCGCAACACGTAGCGGATTCGCGTTGAATAAAATAATTCTGGAGCGGCGCGGTACTTGGTCGGTGGGTGCCCGCATCTAGTTAGTACACGTACCTATATAGCGGTCATACATAAATCATCCGAGCGCTGTAGGAAGCGCACGCGCGTATACGTAACGCGAGGCGAATGGATGGTGGACTACGTCTCGGTGTCGCGTGATAACGTGCCCGGGATTGTTCGAGACGAGAGCGTATACTCAGTTTTGAAGCAAGCGTGCGTCCTAGACTGTTTAGAAAGAATACTGGCAATTCTGCATTCGAATATGTAAAATTAATATTTTATAATGTCATGTCATATTTTTTCTCATTCCTATTATAACGGTGATCATCTTTAGATGTTTTATTTTCTAAAACCACGTACCTCGGGATTCTGCTTAAACATAGACTCTATTACCTACTATTGGTAGGGTCGCAGTTTAACGAAAGCTTATTCCTATTGACCAATAAAGCCTGCTTCGCGATAGACGTGTTCTAATTTGAGCGAACTATTTGAAGTAACGCTTAATTTTAAATTAATCTTTGTCCTTAGAACATACTACTTCCCAAGTGTATTGTCTTCCTACTGTTGTTCTCACAGGTTACTTCTCGCTATTTTCACCTTCGCCGTTATAGCGAATGATTTTCAATTTAAAATTGTCTTCACATACAGTGTATTATTTATATCAATAACATGTTATTCTTTTGTTTGTTTAAACGGATTTAACCAAAACTGTATTTCACGGATTATAACATTTTAAATGATAATCCATTTGTTATTTAAGGTTAGTTTACAGTATTTATATGTGATCATGAAGATCGAATCGTAATCCATTTAAAAATCGAACGAGCGCATAACGCTTCTCAATTGTCTATGCAAAGTCGAGCGGCGCCGGCGTTTAGGAAGGACGCCGCCCACGCGCCCCAGCCATGAGCCAATACGGACCTATTATATCACCGCTTGTAGGTGGCCATATAAGGTCAATTGTTACACGAAAAACACAAACAAACCACAGCAACCGGTTATACAATGACCCATTTCGATTAACTTGACAAACCATTCAAGATAATAGTCAATGATTGTAATATGCAACTATGCTCATGTATAAAGCGGCGGAAAATGTTTCTTTGATCGCGCTAATCTCTCGAACTATTGGACATATTTGTAAGATCGGTATTGTTTATTTATAAACAATTTATTGAGGAATGTTTAATGCTACATAACATCACGATAGGATTTTACCAGGGTTTAAAATAAGGGATGTAAATTTGTAGAAAATTATGACATTTTTTCAGTTAAAAATATAAAGATTATTATACAAGCTCAACGTTGGAAACAAAAACTTTGTACGTAAATTCTTGTATTTGTAAATATTTTTGGAAAAATTGTTACTTAAGGGGATTTTCAGGGGATGAAAGTTTTTATAAAAATGCGTCATTTTTGAAATTGGAAATACACAAATGAGTCAAAAGTACACTATATGATCTACATACTAAAAGTACAAATTCATGAAGTTCCTCTATGTATTTATGTACGCAATGTATATGAAACGGACAAAATACTTTCTACAACGACGTTCAAAACGGAATCGTTTAATGGCCATTTTCGAGTTGGATTTTAATGTGTTCTGATCGTAAATAATCTTACGAATCCTTATGTAATATTTGTACACTTCCGTGACAAACTTGTTGGCCACTTAAAAAACCATAAAACAATAATACACCAATAAGGAAATACGATTGGTTTTGAAAGCATTGTCATATACGTGTGATATGGTTGTACGCGTCTGTACATATATCGCTGCATAAAGTGAATGCGACCATTTAGCTAAAACTGGTTCTTATGTCATTTAATAAGGCATTGTTTAAAAATAGCGAAATGTTATTTTTGTTCATTATTGCTATGCGCAATGTGTGAAATTAATGTTTCCTAACAATCTATACACACGAAATATAAATTCGAATATTAAAATTTACATACATAACACATGTTATGGAAGATTAATTCTTTCTGTTGTCTTATATACCTACGTAATTACGTTCTGCCATAGATTCCTCTACGGAGCTAGAATTTTAGAAAAACATTTTTTTTTTCCATTTGTATCCTAACTTTGTTTTAATTAATACAATAAGATGACGTGATAACAGCTTTCCATTTTCAAAAATCGAACTGCAATTTACTGACACCAATTCTCGACAGATTTTCATCGACTAGCACTTTACACAGATACCAATATTCATAGAAGTTCATTACGAACGATTGTCTATCTAAGTTTAAAATGTCGAAACATAGCATTTAACATTTTTTATGGTATATGGATATAAAGGAGATTGTAGCATATAACAATAGCCATATCTCATTATCAAACGAACTCGCAATACGAACGGAGCGCTGCACTCTTCGCGTATGACAGACAAAACATGCGCTTATAGATGTACATTTAGATTTCCAACTGAGTTTCGGACATTTCCCACGTAGTTCAAGCGGGCCGGCGGAACCGATTCGAGGCACGTCCGCTGGATTAGCATTTGAAAGCTCTGTTTGTGTAAGCTCTAAGCTCGCCGATAACGCACAACGCTCAATAGAAAAAGTATGATGGATGGCTCGCATACATTTCGTTTTGAAAACTCAATAGGCCCCGTCACACACTGCGGCCAATACACGAACGCACTCGGAATATCTTAAAAGAGTGTTCACGTGTCGTAAGTGAAAAACAGTGATAGCCTAGTGGTTTGAAATTCAGCCTCCCACTCCGGGGGGTCTGGGTTCGATCCTGGCACGCACCTCT